>PVIC010037939.1:0-17823 GCA_004025085.1 Thryonomys swinderianus | reverse complement strand
TCAAAAAAAAAAAAAAAAAAAAAAAAAAAAAAATACAGGTGTGGGGCCAGAGATTTAGCTTGGTGGTTCCTGTGCCTGCCTTGCAAGCGCAAGGTCCTGAGTTCGATTCCGGGAACCACATACAATGCTGGGCGTGGTGACTCATGCCCACCAGCAATCAATACCACATATCACAGTGCCGGTTGTGGTGGCTCATGCCTGTCATCCCAGCACTCTGGGAGGCAGAGACAGGAGGACTGCTGAGTTTGAAGCTTGCCTGGGCTACATAGTGAGCTCAGGACCAGCCTGAACTACAAAATGAGACCCTGGCTCAAAAAAGAAAAGAATACAGGTGTGTGTCACCATGCTGGGCCTTAAGGTGCAAATTTATTCATACATCAGTTTGTATATATTTAAGTATGTGTGTATAAATAAGTAATTACTAAAAGGTGACTTGCTTGACCAAAAGAACTATGAGGTTGTAATTTGCTAGTTATTACCAGATTATTTTCTGTAGAGGTCAGTTTATACTTACATTATCAGTGTATGGGAAGTATCTGTTTTCTCAAAGGCATTTCAGCATAGTTGTGATCAGACATTTAAATGAAATCTCAGTGTAATTTTAATTTTTAAAATTCTGCAAACCCTTATTTAAAGAAAGTTAATTGTAGGGGCCGGAGGGTTAGCTCAGTGGTTCTGGCACCTGCCTCGCAAGTGCAAGGTCCTGAGTTCGATTCCCAGTAACCACATACAATGTTGGCTGTGGAGACTCACGCCCATCAACAGTCAATGGCAGAGACAGGAGGACTGCTGAGTTCGAAGCTTGCCTGGGCTACATAGTGAGCTCAGAGCCAGCCTGAACTACAAAGCAAGACCCTGTCTCAAAAAAAAAAGAAAGTTAATTGTAGATGTATAGGAAGTTGTAGTAGCATAGAGTTCCTATGTGTCCTTCAACTTCATTCCCCTGTAATATTAACACCTTATATAATCATAGAGTGTTTGTTAACATGAAGGTTTTTACATTTTATAATACCATTAAATATATTTAAGCTGGGCATGGCGGTATGTATCTGTAATCCTAGCCTGGGCTACACAGCGAATTCAAGGCCAGTCTAAGTTCTGTCTCAAACATACCCCACTCCAACAAAAATTTAGGTTTTCCTTCTTCTTTTTTTTTTGAGGCAGAGTTTTCCTAGGTAGTGCTGGGTAACCTTGAGCTCTCTGTATAACCCACACTAGCCTTGAAGTTTTGGTGATCCTTCTGCCTCAGTCTCTTGAGTTCTGGGAGGGTCTTGGCATTATAGACTTGTTCCAGCATTCTCGGTTTGGTTTCCCAGTTTTTGAATGTTTTTCTGTACTGCATTTAATATGTTTTTTTAAAAAAAACATTATAAACCTTTTTCTAGTTATAGTTTTAGTATTTCATTTATAATTAGTAAATTTGAGAACTGCTTCCTGTTTAAGAGCAATTTGTACTGTTTTGTACTCTATGCTCATGTTCTTTTTCCATCTTTCTCTTGTTCTCTTTAAAATTTATGGAAGCTTTTATTTTTCACTATAATGCTACTTCTTCCCCAGTTTATCTTCTGTGTTTGATATTTGAGAACATGTATGTAACCCTTCTTTATAAAGATTTATGTATTTAAAATTTAATGTACCATAAGCATTTTTGCAGTTTAAAACATTAATAGATGAACTGCTGCAATTATGTGTATCTAGAACTATTTTATGTGAAATATATGTGTGTAGATTTAAGAGGTTGTTTGTAAGACTTCTAAACATGGATTATCCTTTTCCGATTTAAAGCAGTTGCAGGCAGCATTTTCACTCCATAGAGAATTGCTCATTCAGTGAAATTCTAAGACCCATCTTGACATACAAACAGCCACTTAGTTAACCTCCAGTTTGTATCCTGTAACCTTTCTATGACCCTGGAATTTGTCTTCTTGGGAACTGTCCACCCAACCAGTGCACGCAGCCACAGATTATATGTTTTTAAAATGCACTATTCTATAGTAAGCAGTGATCTTATCATTGCTATTGGCTTCTGTAACAACTCGTTTTTGCACTTAAACAATAGAATGATCTAATCACTTTTGCATACGAACCTCTTGGTAACAGGTGGGGATATGAATTTTGCCTTTAAATACTGTGCGTTAGTTTAAGTGGGCGCCTTCTTCCACATGGAAGGGTGCCCCTCAGCTGAGTAACAAAGCTCTCAGTTGGACTTGAAGATCATGTCGAGTCCAGAGAGATTGTCTCGGTGGGACATGGGCATAACAAAATCATTTCCCCTTAAATAGTTAGAAAATGTGGTGGTGTCCTTCTTGTGCTGTGCTTGGATGTGAATAGGTCATGTTAAGTGCGATGTGGGGTCCTTGGTTTCCCGAATATTCAAACCTTTACTCTCTGAACAATGTTAAAGAAACACTACAGATCAGAGTCTGAAGCATTTGTCTGGGTTGTTCTCAAGGTCTAGGCTGGTCACAGTAACATAGCCAAGAATTACCCGAAATGTGGAGAATGGCTTTATTTGGTTGTCTTATCCTGTTGAATGTACTATAAGGAAAAGTTAAGCTGATGGTACAATGAAAGTGATTCGGTTTTACCTTTTTCTCTCGCTTTCTGATGTGGGGGGTAAATACCAGGTGTCAGACCCTGAGCATGCCCTCTACCAGCCATGTTTTCATGTTATTTTGAAATAAGGTCTTTCTCAATTGTCTCTAACTTGGGATCTTTCTACCTCAGCCTCCTGAGTAGCTGGGTTTGCAAGTATGTGTCACTGACCTCAACTGAAAGTTTTAATTACATGAAACAACTCACTTCAGATACACTTTTTAGTTGCCTGTTTTAAAGTCATCCTAATTTCATTAGTAATCTTTTTGCATGTGGTATACTGTCTTGCAAGGAGTTGTCAGTTCCCTCGGCTAGCTTTGACCTCTGACTTAAGCAGCCCTACTGCCTCAGTCTTTTGAGTGCAGGAACTAGAGCATGTGTCACTGTACCTGGTTAATAGGAAACATATTTGACACTTGTTACTTACAACCTTAATGTCTGTCATCTTGTTGTCCGTGCAGATTCTTCTCTACATTTTACAGAAGCATTTAATGTAAAGATGCAAGATATGCACAAGTGCCTTGCCAGATGTCATGTAGTACGTAACAGGTTTTTTCAAATTTTACAAAGACAGGATTATGTCATCCAAAAATATCAGGAAAATGCACAGTAAGTTACAAAAGAATTCTTTCGTATAAACGTCAATGTAGCTTTAGTAGAAATAATCTATGGCTACTTCAGAGCATTAGCTATCATTGTTGCAGTTTATGTTGTTAATTTAGCTTAGTTTTATTTTTCCAGTACCAGGGATCTAACTCAGGACCATGTGCTTGCGAGGCAAGCGTGGTTCCACTGATCTAAATCCTTCACCTCCTATCATTGGTCCTCTTAAAAGCCATACAACTTCTGGATAAAATCTTTTGAAGTTAAGGGATTTTATAACTGACAGTTCAGAGGAAATTAGTTCATAAAGTTCAGTATTTTAAAGTTGTAATTGTGATCATATTTTTTATCTTTTTTGTCTTGAAATTTTATTATTTAAATTCTTTTGTATTAATGTGGTATATTACTTTTTTTTTTTTTTTTTTGAGACAGGGCCTCGCTTTGTAGTTCAGGCTGGCCCTGAGCTCACTATGGTGCCCAGGCAAGCCGCCGTGAACTCAGCAATCCTCCTCTCTCTGCCTCCCAAGTGTGTGTATTACTTTTAATATGTTTAACTGTGTTGGTTAGATATTTCATTACATTTTTTTCAACTAGTTATTCTGTACTTTAATTACTATAATTGTATTTTGTACTTAGGTTCATCTAATCAACAAAATTTTTTTGAGACAGGGTTTTGCTGTGTGTGAAGGCTGGCCTTAACTCACTGTGTATCCCAGGCTAGGACTTGGAATGATCTTCTTGCTTCGGCCTTCAGACTGCTGGTATTACAGGGGTGCAGCACCATGCTTGGCTTAACAAATATTTTTGGGGAATTCTTTTTGTATGCTATACGTTGGTGCCACAGTATTAAATAAGACAGGCAAGGCCCATACTCTCTTTTTAAAAATTTTATCTTTTTTGGCTGGAGTGTTAGCTCAGTGGTTCCGGTGCCTGCCTCGCAAACGCAAGGTCCTGAGTTCGATCCCTGGTAACCACATATAATGCTGGGCGTGGAGACACGCCCACCAATAATCAACACCTCATACCACAATGCTGGGCGTGGTGGCTCACGCCTGTCATCCCAGCACTTGGGAGGCAGAGACAGGAGGATTGCTGAGTTCGCGGTGGCTTGCCTGGGCACCATAGTGAGCTCAGGGCCAGCCTGAACTACAAAGCGAGACCCTGTCTCAAAAGCAAAAAAAAAAAAAAAAAAAATTTTTATCTTTTTTTCCCTGGTACTAGGGATCAAATTCAGGACCTTGTGCTTTCAAGGCAGCACCAGTGAGTTATATCGCTAGCCACAAGGGTTATATTCTCAAGGAATAGGCTATATCTTAACTTTTTAGCTGTAACAAGTGAGGTAACTTCTTTAGTCATTTGTTATCTGTTATGGAAGGTGGGGAGTCCTTTGACATTACCTTAACATTGAAATATTGGTATGGTGGTGCACGTTGACAACCCAGCACTCCTGAGGTCGAGGTAGGAAGATTATGAATTTGAGGTCACGCTGGACCATGTAGTGAGACCCTGTTTCAAAAAGAAGCAAGCAAACCAAAACAACAAGAGTTAAGTTGAAATTTTCTTATTGTTTTGTGGTTCTGAGGATTGAATGGAAGGAAGACCTATGCATTAAAATACATCTCCAGCCCTTTAAAATTGTTTTATGATTTGAGACAGGTTCTACCTATTTGCTAAGTTGCCCAGGCTGGGCTTGAACTTCCAACCCTCCTGCCTCATCTACCCAGAGTAGCATACTAGGGGCACACGGTCTTACCTGACTTGTGAGGCTTGAGCACAAGTGTGTAAAGGGAAAAGACCCATTGGGCTATGTTGTTCATTAATGGGATTGTAGTCATTGTTTTATGCATTTTCTTGCAGATTATCAGTCAAGCAGGTCCGGAGTTTGAGGTCAGAATGTGCAGGACTGCAAAATCAAATAAAAAAGTAAGTGACTTTTTAGCTGGATGTGGCCCTGGATGCGAGTATAGATAGCTCTGCAGGTGAGGAGACAATCTCAGGAGCATCCCTTGAGATAAACGTGAATAACCAGATGGTGAGAGCACAGTTCTCCTTGCTTTCTGCCTGAATCTCACTGTCCTTCAGTTGGAGTTGCTGTTGGGGGCTGGGTGTAGAGACCAGCTAGCTTTTATAGATTAAATTACTGTTGGGCCTTCTTTTGACTAATTGGGTCATTTAATTTTTATTAGAATGGAGCCCTATGATGACTACAGCAATATAAAAGAGAAAATTCAAAAGGTGAGCTGATTTTGATGGGACAAGCCCAGCTCTTTTATTCTGTTCTGAGATAAAATCTTGCCAAGTCACACATTTGCTCTGGTCTTGGACTTGCCATCCTGCGGCAGCATCCCAGATTGTGTGCTGCCATACCTGGCCTTGATTTTAACTGATAAGTAATAATTATTTATATTTATGGGGTATAATATATATATATATATATATTTTTTTTTTTTTTTGAGACAGGGTCTTGCTTTGTAGTTCAGGCTGGCTCTGAGCTCACTATGTAGTCCAGGCAAGCCTCGAACTCAGCAATCCTCCTGTCTCTGCCTCCTGAGTGCTGGGATTACAGGCGTGAGCCACCACGCCCGGCAGGGTATAATATATTTTGATCTCTGCACTTTATAGAATGATTCAGTCAGGCTAATTAACTTATCTATAAATCACTAATTAATTGGTTTTTTTGATGAGTGTGTTACAAATCTTTTTTAGTAGTTTTGAAGTATGCAGTAGATATATTAATAACTGGCCAGTATGCAGCACAAATTATTGACAGATTTATCCGTCCAGCCTAACTCGAACTTTGATCAGTTTCCTTATGTGAATGTTTTTGTGTATGAATTTTCGTGAACATACATTACTCTGCCTGAAGATGTTTGGAGGAAATGGTACTAGGTGTTGAACCTACCTATATCCCCAGACCTTCTTTTTATTTTGAGACAGGGTCTTGCTAAGTTGAAAAGTTGCCTAAAGCTGGAATGGAATTTGTAGTCCTGTCGCAGTCTCCCAGAGTGGTGAGATGACATGCACGTGCCACCACCACATGAATTTTTGCTTTTAAAGAATCTTGTTTGTTTGTTTGTTTTTGTTTCCTTGTTTATTTGAGAAAGGGTCTCGCTATGCTGTTCAGGCTGGCCTTAAACTCACTGTGTAGCTTAGGCTGGCCTTGAACCCACGGTGATCCTCTTGCCTCAGCGTCCTAAGTGCTGGGATTACAGGTGTGTGCCACCATACCCAGCCAGCATGTTTACATGTTAACTCTTCTTTTACTTGAGTGATTTAAAAGTGATGTGTAGCTAGTTTCCTTCTTGACAGTCTTTTTTATTCTTCCTGAAAAATTTTCATTAGATTGGTTGCATGTCAAAGTACAGAAAATGCTAATTGTATCTTAGTAATATAAAGATTTCTTAGATTCATTCGAAAATTATGATAAGCTAGAATCTCTTGCATAATTTCAAGTCTCTTTGGAAGTAATATCTGTTTGTAAACTTATAGTTACTGAATTTTCTTAACAGGAATCAGGAATATTTCATTTGTTCCTAGGATTGAGAAAATATTTATGCTTGTGTTTCTTTAATGTAAATAAAGATTATGAATGGACTTTGACATTTTGCTTTTGTTTTTGAAGGTTCGATCTTTGTGGGCCTTAGTAAATGAAACACTCACAGTTTTGGAAAAAGAGAGAGAAGTTATTAATTCAGTCATTAGTCTTGTAAACCAGTATGAATTAGATGGAACTAAGGTTGTTATTAATATTCCAAGTCTCTTACTTAACAAAATTGAGAAACAGATGAGTCAGGTAAGTATTTGATACTAAGAAAACTTGTAAAAATAGTATTTTATATATTGTGTTTTTTTCTCAATATTTTTCTGTTAAACTTAAAATTTTTTTTTGAGTATATCTAGCAAAATCTTTATAAAAGGGATACTGTTAGAGGAGTGTATATTCATATCTGTCAGTCTTTTTTTTTTTTTTTTAGTTTTTTGCTACAGGGTCTTGCTTTGTAGTTTAGGCTGACCCTGAACCCACTATGTAGCCCAGGCTAGCCTTGAACTCATGGCAATCCTCCTGCCTCTGTCTCCTGAGTGCTGCGAGTCCTAAGAGCCACCACACCCAGTTTATCAACCTTTATTATTTGTCTATACCTTTTATGGGTGTGTGTCATACTTTTGGGAGAGAGTACAAGAGACCTTAGTAGGAAGAGAACAAAAACGGTCTTTTGAAGTGTCTTTTTGAGAACTTTCCATCTCTGGATTCTCTTTTATTTTTATTCTGTTAAGAATTTCTCTTAAAAACCTTTCATTTTTGAGCTCTGTGATGTCAGTGTCTCTTTCCTACATTTTTCAGAATAATTTCTTTTTTCCTGCTGATTCTTGTAATGCTCAATTTTCTTTTGCTCACTGCATATTAACTAATTAATTGTGGTATTGGGGATTGAACCCAGGGCCTTCTCACTGAGCTGTATCATCAGCCTTATTTGTTTGTTTCTGAGAATGGGTCTTGCTAAGTTACTAAGTTATCCAGGTTTGTTCAAATTTGTGATCCTACTGCCTCAGCTTTCCAGAGTGTTGGGACTGTAGAGATCCACCACTATGCCTGCTTTGTGTTTTTTTCCCTTTCTATTAATTCTATGGCTTCATTGTTTCCTTTATAATAGTATTACCAGTCTTTCTTCTTTAACCCAAACTTCATCTACTTATTCCTATATCTGTATGAGACACTTCCACCTGGGTAGCTAACTTTTCCCAAGTAAGCACAGTTAGAGTCTACAGTGTATATAGTATCGATTGTACTATATTGCAAAGATAAACTGTTGAGACACCAAGGAGCCTTCATATTCGCCATAACACTCAGGTCAGGTACATCCAGTTCATAATTCATAGCAATGAAGATCCGTAGACTTAGATTCCTACAGGGTTTAGGAAGAAATTGAAAGCATAGTAATTTTAACAAAAGTGATGAGGTCTTCAGAAGAAATCACTGTGCAGATAATCTTGGTTTAATGATCTGTGTAAGGACTATTTAGATTCAGTGACCCACTGCTCAAACTTACACTTCTCTGGTTTGTATGTTCTCTACATCTTGTTTATATAGTCTTCATATCATTTTTTGGGCATAGTACATTTTGTTGATACAGTACTATAATTTTTTTTTTTTTTTGAGACAGGGTCTCACTTTGTAGTTTAGGCTGGCTCTGAGCTCACTATGTAGCCCAGGCAAGCCTCGAACTCAGCAATCCTCCTGTCTCTGCCTCCTGAGTGCTGGGATTACAGGCGTGAGCCACCACGTCCAGCAGTACTATAATTTTTGGTAATTGTGTGGTATGGCACAATACTGTAGGTTTTTTTTCTTTTTTCTTTTTTTGAGACAGGTCTCACTTTGTAGTTCAGGCTGGCCCTGAATTCACTATGTAGCCCAGGCTGGCTTTGAACTCACAGCAATGCTTGTGCTTGTGCTTCCTGAGTCCTGGGATTACAGGCGTGAGCCACCATGCCTGGCATTGTGGTGTGTGGTACCAGGAATCAAACTCAGGACCTTGTGCTTACGAGGCAGACGCTGGAACCACTGAGCTAAATCCCCAACCCCACAATACTATAGTTACATATTCTGTTACACAGTACTGCATGTAAGAGTTACGCAAATAAAAGCGAAGTTATCAGTTTGGAGTTTCCTTTGACCATTTCTTTGTTTGGAATGTGATAATATACACTCTATGTCCATTTCTCATTTATTGACTAGTTCAATTAACAGCTGAATCTTAGGAATGTACCTGGTTTGTTAAATGAGCTATGGATATTTTTTAATGTGAAGTTTATGATTTACAAGGCATTGGGAGGTAATTTAAGTGATTTTAAAACATTGGAGGTATGCAAGCCAAATAAACATGTTCCAAGTTTGGATGTAGTTGATAATGCAATGTTTTTAAAAAAAATGAATTTATGATCTCTTCCACAAACCTCTTCCTCAAATCCTTATTTTTTGATGTTTGATATTAAAGAAACTTGGTGAAAACTCCAGGTAATTATTTGTATATATAATGTGTTGCTCTCACTTTTCTTTTATTGCATGATATAAAAACTACCATGACATAGTAATTCTCCACAGTAGTTTTCACTGGATTGAAATTATTTATGTAGTTTTACGTTTGAGTAGTGTTTCTTTCTCTCTTGAAGATAAAGTTTGTATATAATAATAAAACATAAATACATACTGGTAACAGTTTGTTATCTTAAGAATCTATAGTTCTGTGCTTTTTTCCCCTTCTTAATCTTTAGTTGCGCATAGGAAACGTTTATGAGGCGGGAAAACTGAACCTTTTAACAGTTATTCAGTTGCTAAATGAAGCCCTGAAAATAATGAAATGTGAACGCTGTCAGGCTGACCAAGCGGGATTTACAATAGATTGTCACTCCCTTGGAAAAGAGACCAAATTTCAGAGGGAAAGATTATCAGAGCTGAAGCGTATGAGGTAAGCTAGAGAGCTCTCCTGTCCTGTTGGCTTTCTGCGGGACAGGTAGGGTGCTTTTCTGAGGAAACTGGTATAGCTCACAACTCTTTTGCTTTGCCAAACAGGTGTGAAAATTTTAGTAGTACTCAAAGGCATATGTAATCAACTCCCAGAAGGACTTGAGTTAGAAAGGAAGAACAATTATATTTTGTTTATCTGGAATAAGTTATTTCCTTTGTATGATAGTTCTTTATTTGTTATTTTTTAATGTTTTGGTAGTATAGGGGTTTGAATACAGAGTGTATCAACTGAGCTTCATTCCTAGTCCTTCCGTTTTTATTTTTATTTTTATTAGTACATGATGATTATGTTCATCGTGGGCAGTTTATACATATACATAACACCTTGTAGTTTTTACTTGTCCTTTCCTTTTCTCCCATTTCTGTCTCTCTCTCTTCCTTTCTTTCTTTCTTTATGTTTTTTGAGACATGGTCTCACTTTGTATTTGTAGTTCAGGCTGGCCCTGAACCCACTATGTAGCCCAAGCAAGCCTCGAACTCAGCAATCTTCCTGCCTCTTGCTTTCCGAGTGCTGGGATTACAGGCATGAGCCACCACACCTGGCATTGTGATATGTGGTACTGCTTGCTGGTACTACACGCAGTATTGTTGCATGTGGTTACTGGGGATCCATCCAAGGACCTCAGCTTGCTAGGCAGGTGCCAAACCACTGAGCTAAATCTCTGGCCCTCCCATTTCTTTTTTGAAATAAGATGTCTTAAACTTGTGATGCTTTTGCCTTAAACCCTCAAATAGCTGGAATTACAGATACAAACCACTGTGTCTGGCTGTGAAATAATTTTAACTTTTTTCTAGGTTGTCTTTGTTATATTTAATAATAAAAAGTGAGTCTCAAAAGTTTATTTTAGCAGAAAGAGTGAGAGTCAATGGGCTCCTTTTAGCAATGGACAGTTAGCAGAATTTCTAACTGAGATAGCCAGGGGAAAAATTGTGTTTTAAAAATATATGCTGTAGGGGCTGGGGATTTAGCTCAAGTGGTACTGCCCCAACCTTGGATGCACAAGGGCCTGAGTTTGGTCCCCGGTACCACAAAAAAAAATAAAAATAAAAAAATAAATATATGGTGTAGGGCCGGAGATTTAGCTCAGTGGTTCTGGCACCTGCCTAGCAAGTGCAGGGTCCTTTGTTCGATCCCCAGGTAACCACGTACAACAATACCAGGCCAACAATACCAGGCATGGTGATTCACACCCATCAGCAATCAGCACCACATACCACAATGCTGGGTGTGGTGGCTTATGCCTGTAACCCCAGCACTCGGGAGGCAGAAGCAGGAAGATTTCTGAGTTTGAGGCTTGCCTGGGATACATAGTGAGCTCAGAGCCAGCCTGAACTACAATGCGAGACCATCTCCAAAGGAAAAAAAAATTTATATATATATATGGTGTAATAAATGTATAATTGCTTTCTGGTTTTAAAAGAAAAAGTTTTCACTTATGAGAGTTTATTTAATATATATGTGCCTTAGTGGTTGAGCTCTCAGTTATATTTCCTTCTCTTTTCTTACTGCTATTCTCTTCTTAAATTTTACTCCCTGCTTTTTTGTATATTCATGTTTTGAATTATTTTTTTATGCTTCCAAAGGTGTAAAATAAAAGAAGATCTCACAACTATACAACATGCTGTTGCTGAAAAGCAAGGAGAATGGCATAAAAAATGGAAGGAGTTTCTTGGTGTGTCCCCGTTCAGTCTGTTTAAAGATTTGACTCCAGTAAGTAATGTTGACTTGCTTCTGGGAAAGTAGCTTTCTATCTAAAGTTCAAGTGTTTTGTCAGTCTTCCTGTGACCTAAAAATGCTGAGTACATGTGTTTATCACCTTTGCATTTCTATCTAAAGTTCAAGTGTTTTGGTTTTGTAATTTCCTAAATACATAATAGAATTTTCATGCATTGGTGTTGCCATTTAGAGTGTGTGTGTGTGTGTGTGTGTGTGTGTGTGTAGCCAGTCAGATAAATCCCGAGGGTTATATTGAAAAGATTTTAGTGTTTTGTTGTGGTTTGATTTTTTTTTTTTTTTTTGAGACAGGGTCTCGCTTTGTAGTTCAGGCTCTCCCTGAGCTCACTATGTAGCCCAGGCAGGCCTTGAACTCAGCAATCCTCTTTCCTCTGCCTCCTGAGTGTTGGGATGACAGGCGTGAGCCACCACCCCTGGCACTGTAGTATGTGGTACTAATTGCTGATGGGTTTGAGTCACCATGCTGGATATTGTTGTATGTGGTTACCGGGATTGAATCGGAGAGCTTGAGCTTACTAGGCAGGCACCAGAACCACTGAGCTAAATGTCTAGCCCTGTGGTTTTTAGAGACAGTCTTGCAGTATAATCCAGGCCAACTATGAACTCAGCATGTAATACAGAGTCGGCTTGAACTTACCTTCCTCCTGCCTCAGCCTCCTGGTTTTGCAGGCATGTGCCACCATTCTTGTTGAGACTCTTCTTCATGTGAGAAACTACAAAATTTGAGACAAAGTTGGAGGACAAAGTAAAACAATTATTTTTAGTATTGTACTCTTTGGTATAAAAATAGATATAGGATGTATGTTTGGTAATTCTTAGGAGAAAATTTACCAAAAAAGATCCATTTATGGATTAATTTAGCATTGTTATTGTGGTAGTAAGTAAGTGTTCACTTACTGTGAAACTGTGTTTCAGGCTGTGGATCTCTTACCACCTATGTGCCCGCTTTCGTTTGATCCTGTCACGGAGGAAGAATATTCGAGGAGCATTCTTTCTCAGTATCCTGCTTCACTTCCAGGTTGATTATTTATCTTTTTCATTTTTTACCCTTCCCATGTCATTATTTCTTATTGTTACAGTAGTTATTTTTTTTCCCTGTGAATTTCTTTTGTGGTGAAATGGACAGAGCATATATTCACCATTGCAGTCATCAAAAGGTGGTGTATAACAGGATAGTTTAATAAATTCAGTGTTATGCAGATTGTCCTGTTGTCTAGTTCCAGAATATTTTCTTTTCTTTTTTTTTAAATTGAATTCTTTATTGGTACATTCTATATATACCTCACAATCAAACTCAATATTGGGGAATTTGTACCAGTATATGACATGAGTTAATTCTCATTTTTACCCATATCCCTACCTACCCACAACCCCCATCCCTTATATACATGTTCTTTTTTTTCTTTCCAAATCATATTTATTCTTTCCCTCATTACTTTCCCCTACCACATTACCTTTGAATATTTCCTATTTCACAAAATCTAACATATATTCTAGAACTCATTTACCCAGAACATTTTCATAATCTCAAAGGGAACCAAGGACTCCTCTGGTCTGCGGATGCTGCTCAGTGGTAGAGCACTTGCCTCAGGTCCTAGGTTCAGTCCTCAGTACTACCAGAAAGGAAAAGAATGAAGCAAAACAAAGCAAGGCCTCCCTCCTTCCCTGTGTAGTGATCCCTGTTTTACTGAGCTCCGTCATTTCATTCACTTTTGTGGTGTTCAGCAGCCACTTGTCTATCATCCACTGTCCTGGCAGCCCTGATACAAGGTCCGAGTGAAGACTGTGGTGTGTGTTTGTGTGAAAAATGACCGTGGGAAAGGACGCCTTTGCGTTAGTTCTGCTGGAAGGACTGCCCTCACTTTGAGCACATGGATCTCATCATCTGGCCACTTTCTGAAGTGGTTTTGGTGTCCTTCTGTGTCTCACTTGTGCCTTACGTCCTGAATCAGTTCAAAGCTTCTGCCCTTCTTGGTCATTGTGACTTTTGGGAAGAGCCCAGTCACATTGCGCCCGATGCAGTGGGTCAGGCAGCGTGAGCTGCCTTTCTGTGGGGTGGCGCTCAGGAGCAGCATGCCCTGCGCTTCTTGTGATCAGGCCTTAGAAAGACATGGAAGAGCACTTTGAGAACTGCCTCATGAGGTGCCAGAACGGTGGGACAAGGGCTCAAAGTGAGGAGGGGGAGGATTTGGAGAGGGATTAATGCCAATGTTTTGTACTGTAATACCTTTTATTATTTGTTAGTTTTTTTAGTTTTTTGAGACAGGGTCTCCTTTGTAGTTCAGGCTGGCCCTGAGCTCACTATGTAACCCAGCCTAGCCTTGAACTCTTAGTAATCGTCCAGCCTCTGCCTCCCAAGTGCTGGGATTACAGATGTGAGTCAACGCCTGGCATTGTGTTATGTGATGACCTGGATGGAATTTGGGACCTTGTACTTGCGAGGCAGACATCAGAACCACTGAAATAAATCCCTGGCCCACAGCTAAGTTATTATTATTATTTTTTTTTTTGAGACAGGGCCTGGCTTTGTAGTTCAGGCTGGCCCTGAGCTCACTCTGTAGCCCAGGCAAGCCTCGAACTCAGCAATCCTCCTGTCTCTGCCTCCCGAGTGCTGGGATGACAGGTGTGAGCCACCATGCCCGGCACTGTGGTATGTGGTATTGATTGCTGGTGGGCGTGAGTCACCCCGCCCAGCACTGTATGTGGTTACTGGGATCGAACTCAGGACCTTGCGCTTGCGAGGCAGGTGCCGGAACCACTGAGCTAAATCTGCGGCCCCACAGCTAAGTCTTTTAAAGCTGTTTTTGGGCATTTTCAAACATTACCCATCTTTTTTTTTTTTTTTTTGCTTTTGGTACTGGGGATTGTGCCTACAACTGAGCTTCATCCCTATTCATATATTATTTCCTGTGTTTTCCAGACTGGCCTAGAATTTGCAGTTCTTCTTTCTCAATTTTTTTTTTTAGTGGTACTGGGATCAAACTCAGGCCCTTGTGCTTCCAAGGTAGGCACGGTAGCACTTGAGCTAAATCCCCAGCCTAAATTTGTTTTTTTAGATAGTCTTGCCATTTAGTTCAGGCTAGTCTTGAACTCATGGCAACTCTCGCCTCAGTCGTGGAATTAGAGGGATAAACCAGCACACCTGACTTGCCTCAGCTTTCTGAGGAGCTGGGTTAAAGGTGTGGATCACCACTATGCCTGGCACTTGTTTGTTTTTGTTTAGGTGGTGCTGGGGATTGAATACAGTGGCTTTTGTTAGGTTAGCTCTTTACCACTGATTCATCCCCTATCCCATCACAGTCTGCTAAACATTTCTGGGCTTTGTAATGCATGCCTGTAATCCCAGTGCTTAGAAACCCAACCGATTTTGGTTGCAGCTCAACTGCAAGATTTACATGCTATGGAACCAGAATTGTGGAATGAGTTTTGCAGTCAGAATTGTGGAAAGAATTCAGTTTGTGAATTGAGGCGCTGCTGTACTTTGTACAGTGCCAGTGTGAAAATAGAGAAAGCCTTTCAGAAGCTAACAGTGAAAGAGGAGGACTCTTCTGTAATGTAGTCCTGGATTTCTTTGCCAGTCTGATCTCCTGCTGTGTCTCTTACCCAGTGCTGCAGTGTACAAAGCTGGCACCTTATTCTCTCAGTCCCTCTCTGCTTTTCTCCCACTCTCTTCCCTTGCATTTTGTGACACTTGTCATCACACTGTAGTGCTTGACAACATTTTACTTATCACAGTCTACACAGACTCTTTGGATACATAGTCTCTATCTTAGTTTTTTCTCCCATTGTTAGTGGCACATAACTTGTGAATGATAGGACGATGAAAATATATGTAGGTTGATTGTTAAAAAATTTGTCCTGAAATATGCTTAGTGCTGTAACTTGGGCTTTCTGGCTTAGGTAGTAATTGCATATGATCTGTGTATTTAAACATGAAACCTGATCATGTCATAATGGAAAATTATGGAAGTTCAGTGTGAATTATCAGTCTTTTAAGTGTTTTCTTTTCCTTTTGTGGTACTGGTTATCAGACTCAGGGCTTTGCACATATATTTATCTTTATATGTCCTGCTCCTGGATATTTTGTGTTAGTTTCTCACCACTTTACCTTAGAAGTTGGGTAGTTAACTTTGTGAGTGTGTGTGGTACTGGGGATTGAGCCCAGGGCCTTGTGTGCTAGGTAAGCACTGTGCCACTGAACTACATCCGTACCCCTCTCAAAAAGTTTTTATTATGAGACAAGAACTCATTGACTTTCCTAGGCTTCACTTGAACCTGTATTTCCTGCCTCATCCTTCTGAATATCTGGATTACAGGTGCGGAACACTCTGCACTATCTTTTCTTACTGTTATGTTACTTTTCTGTTTTCTGTTGAGAAGTTGTACTAGGCCTTGGGTATAGTTTACTGACAGATCCTGCACAAAGCCCTGGGTTTGAACTATTAACACTGTCCTCCAAAAAGTTTTGCAGTGTTGAGAGATCCCTGAATGTTGGAATATATAAGCCTAATTAATGAGTAAGTAACTTATACTTTCTTAGAAATACCTAAACAACATAACCAAGAAAATGGTTGCCACAGAGACATGGATATCCTGGGAGCCTTGTGCGATACAGCTGACAGGTAAAATAAGCTTGTTTCTCATTTTGATTGTCTGTATTAATTTTAACCCTTTGCAAAAATGGTATTGGTGGTGCTCGCTTCGGCAGCACATATACTAAAAAAAAATACTGTCGATGGTAGGGGATAGAGAGAAGGGAGAGAAAGGGAAAGCAAAGGAGAAAACTGCATACGTGTAGGGGCCAGAGATTTAGCTCAGTGGTTCCAGTGCCTGCCTAGCAAGCGCAAGGTCCCTGGTTTAATCACTGGTAACCACATAAAACATACTGGGCGTGGTGACTCACACCCACCAGCAGTCAGTACCCCATACCATAGTGCCAGGCAGGGTGGCTCATGCCTGTAATCCCAGTACTTAGGTAGAGGCAGAGGCTGGAGGATTGCTGAGTTCGAGGCTTGCCTGGGCTACATAGTGAGCTCAGGACCAGGCTGAACTACAAAGTGAGACCCTGTCTCACCAAAAAAAGATGCATATTTGTGTATACCAGTGTGTTATAGTGAAAACATTCATCACAAAGCACAGATACTGACAAGATCATTAGCAACTCGTGTGTGTGTGTGTGTGTGTGTGTGTAGCAAGTAGGTAAAATGTTTGTGATTGGGAGGCAGATACACAAATTGAGCTGAAATACTGCTCTAATTGTCGCCAAACCTCCCTAGAATCAATTGCCTTTTGATGACCGGGACGAATTGAGTGAAATCGTAACGGACAGATACGGGGCAGACACTTTCTTTAGAATATTTAGATGCATCAAGTGCGTGAAATGCTTTCCTATGTACAGCTTAGATTTGCTGTCCTTCCCTTTCAGTTATTCTTCTTTCCTGTTGCAATCAGCTTCATCCTCTGAGGGGAATAGTGTCATACCACCTGGAAAGGTATATTCTTTTAGTTTTTTTTTTTTTTTTTTTTTTGAGACAGGTCTCACTTTGTAGTTCAGGTGGCCCTGAGCTCACTATGGAGCCCAGGCAAGCCTTGAACTCAGCAATACTCCTGCCTCTGCTTCCCAAGTGCTGGGATTATAGGCGTAAGCCACCATGCCCGGCCTGGAAATGTATATTCTAACAGTTCTCTAAATGGCTGCACTAAATTATTCTAAGATATGATTTGTTTTTATTGATGATATAATACTGTAATGAAATTCTATTTCTATTTTCATATTTCCTAAATTGTGCATTTTGTTTCACTTCTGTTTATATATTCTTCTTTAGTAAGTAGAAATGCTAGAATTATTTAATTTTGCTGGTGAACATGTAATTAACTTTTTATGGTTTCATAATCATGAATCTGTAGTAAAGAAAGCTTCAAAATCAGCCATAATTATTACTCTTTTAACATTACATATTTTTTTTTTCAGGATGTAGTGATGATGAGAGCTCCCAAAGAGAAAGATGAAATGATTTTTAAGAAAGTACCAGAATATGAAGGGCAAGCCACTCCACTGCTGGATATTGCAAATACAGAAAATAGTGTATCTGGAGGATCTCTGCCAGTCCTAAAAAGCGATCCATTCCAAAAAGAACAAGATCATCTGGTAGAAGAGGTTAGAAAAGACAGTTAATAAGTCTACCAGAACATCTGTTATTGTTCTCAGTGGCGTCTCAGTGAAATGCTGTAAATTGTTGAGTAACTGAAGCCATCTGTAGGAGGGATAAGAGGACACAGGTGTTAAAAATGACAGTTAAAGCAGAATTAGCCTCCCAAAACGTAGAAATAGATTTCGTATAAACTTTCTTAGTTAAGATTACAATGG
>PVIC010037938.1:0-17838 GCA_004025085.1 Thryonomys swinderianus | reverse complement strand
AAAAAAAAAAAAAAAAAAAAAAAAAAAAAAAAAAAAAAAAATCTATACATTAATGGTGATGTTTTGATACAAGTGTATATTGTGAATATTTAAATCATATAAACATAATCACATTATTTGTGGTGAAACCTTCACAATTCTTTTTCATGGACTTTTGAAAGGTATAGTACAACATTTTTATTTCTTTTTTTTTTTTTTTGGTTGTGCCAAGGATTGAATTCAGGCCCTTGTACTTCCAAGGTAGGTGCAGTACCATGAGCTAAATCCCTGGCCAACATTTTTATTTCTAAGTCTTGTTAGTCTCCAGTGTAACAGCACACTCGCTCTTCTTACTTCTGACTACAATTTATTACCCACTGATCAACCTCTCCTTAGTTTCAGATGACAATCATTCTACACTCTATTTCTATAATATCCAAATTTTAATGTTCCACATGAGTAACAACATGAGATATTGAATTTTCTGTAGCTGACTTATTTCATGTAACAATAATTTTCATTCATATTGTCATAAAATGATGATTCTATATTTAAGTGGCTAACTAGTATATCTTCATGTTTATATATTTTATTTTTCTGCTGACCATTTGATGGATACTGTCAATTGTTTCTATTACTTAGACTTTGTTAATAGTGTTGTGATCAACAAAAAAGCACCCATATGTCACTGACATACTGATTTCTTTGTTTTTATGCAGCCTATGTTGTCCTGATCACACATAAGGTCCAGGAATAAGATTATTCCTCCACTGATCAGTTAACAGATCCTCCATTTTATAAGTAAGAAGTGCAACTGTTTCAATGAAAAATGAACATGACTAAAATACTGTTCCTACTCATATCCAACATGCCTTTCACATTCATTCATGATTATGGCAGAAAAAAATTCTATAAGCCTTAAGACAGAAGAATGTTAAGTCTCATCAGGAAAGAGATAAAGAATGTATTTTGTGGAAATATGTTTACTAGCATAATGGAATAAAAAACTTGAAGGTATTATATGAAAAGAGAAAGTGCAGATTTTGGGAGAGGTTTTTTGGTTTTTTTTTTTTGAGACAGGGTCTCGCTTTGTAGTTCAGGCTGGCCCTGAGCTCACTATGTAGCCCAGGCAAGCCTTGAACTCAGCAATCCTCCTGTCTCAGCCTCCCAAGTGCTGGAATGACAGGCGTGAGCCACCACCCCCAGCACTGTGGTATGTGGTGCTGATTGCTGGTTGATTGTTGGTGGGAGTGAGTCACCATGCCCAGCATTGTATGTGGTTACCAGGATCGAACTCAGGTCCTTGTGCTTGTGAGGCAGGTGCCATAACCACTGAGCTAAATCTCTGGCCCTTGGGAGAGGTTTTGCATTCACACTGGAGAACTTTGAAAAGAAGTTGATTTTAGAAAAAGTATTCAGAGAGCCGACAGCTTTTCTGCCCCTTCATTTCTAAGTTATCAAGTACATTGTTGTGGGGAAAATTTTTTTAAATGTCAATTTTAATGAGTTTTCCTCTGTCTTCCTTTCTTCCCAGTGGAATTAGTGTTTATTCCTAGTGGTATTTCTCTGCTGCTTATAAGATCTTAGTGTGCAATTGATTGTGTCATCAAACAGGTGGGTGATTAATTACCATGACCAAATAGGACCTAAAGATTTTTTATTTCTCTGCAAATCTTCACTCTCAGATGCTCCATCTGGCAAAAATTGCAATCAAATTTTATTCTTAAAACTTCTTGTTTTTCAACTTATAGTGAAATAGGCTATTCTTAGAAGCAGTAGTTCTTGGCTAACATATTACCCATCACTGAAGCAGTCTGGCCATGGGGAACATGGTCTGCAGGAAGCTGGAGAAGGGAAATAACTACCATTCACTCCAACAGCTTCTACCATTTTGAAAACTAAGGTCCAGCCTTGCTAGGCCATCTATTGTTAAAACAATCCAGAAATCTAGATCATTATGTAAAATGTTCTAAATTTTCCAAAGCACCTCTTCCTAAGACACTGGAAAACACTCTCCCACCCCAGACAAAATTGATATGTAGATCCAGTTTCATTAGACAACAGACTTCTAGCATACAGACTGCTTAGAGACATTTTTATTGCAGAAAAGTAATTTGGGAGAAATAGAAATCACATTATTTTTAATGAATTCATAACTAATACAGTTCAGGCCAAGCAATGTCATAGGCACTCTTAAGTACACATATAAATAGGTAAGATGTGACTATGGCCTTTTAAGAACTTCAGAAGAGGAACAAGCCCATGTATAATAAATTTAAAAATATAACATTGATCTTTAGTGTTCATGATGCCCACTTCAGTGCAGTTTTTAAAAAATATTTGCAATGGGAAAATAATCCATATAAAAACTTCCTTTGATGTGGTGAAATAAGATACATAAGTTATAGTTTATTAAATGAAAAATATAAAGTACAGAAAATCCATTTTTTTCTATAGCATGATAAAACTTCTGACTTCTAGTGATTTTTACTTTCTAAGGAGCTGATACCAAAAATATAGTCTCATTTGCCTTTAAATGATCTCTCTCTCTGTGTCTGTTTCTCTCTCTCTCTTTCATTGTTTGCCTCACACATATACATGCAGATACACAGATGCATTGAGTTTTGGATTAAGTGTATACATATGATAGATTTTTAGGAATTTGAATAATTTCTAAGCATGGCAGGGAAATTTTATGCTAAATTGATGGGTTAGGGTAATAGTGAACATATATTTTAAGCAGAAGAAAGTCCTTTTTTTTTTTTTTTTAGACAAGGTCTCACTTTGTAATTCAGGCTGGCCCTGAGCTCACTATGTAGCACAGACAAGCCTCGAACTCAGCAATCCTCCTGTCTCTGCCTCCCAAGTGTTGGGATTACAGGCGTGAGCCACCACACCCAGCACTGTGGTATGTGGTATTGATTGCTGGTGGGCGTAAGTCACCACGTCCAGCATTATATGTGGTTACTGGGGATCAAACTCAGGACCTTGAGCTTGCGAGGCAGGTGCCGGAACCACTGAGCTAAATCTCTGGCACAAGCAGAAAAAAGTCTTAAACTAGTTGATTTGAACTAGGGAATTTTTATTGGGTAGTCTCATTATTAAGCATAGAATTTCATTAAAGGGAATAAGCAACTGTCAGGCAATTAAAAAGTGTTGTTTGTTGAAATAAATCATTCTCTATTCTACTGAAAGAGCAGTATTTCCATTTAGAATACCATCCCCCAACATGTCTCACTTGCTTTTGTTAGCTCATTCCCATTTGCACACCCATGGGGGGCCAAATATCCTGCATTTCTGAGCTAAGGAGCCCGCCAGCTTTGTGTGCATCCATTTACTGTCTGCCTTTGATTCAGTGCATCTCTGAGACTCTTTCTGTGATGTAAGGACAAGGAACAGACCTTGCTGGACTTTCTATTAGGATGAAATTAAATAAACCTGTGTAGGATTGTATTGTGCTCAACTTCACCCCTGTCCCTTTCTCTTTTCCCTCTACTGCTCACTTTAATATTTCTTGGCTTTGTGGGAACACTCATGAATATCCAAAGAAAGGCTTTGCCCTGGAGGCGGCACAAGCATCAGAGGCCTGTGACTCACAAGTGCAGCTACCATTATGCTCACTTCAGAAATCCCATTATTCTGATTTTTCTTAAAAATTTATCAGTAGTGAAGTAATAATAATTGTTACTCACAATTAATTACCAAGGATCTAGTATATATTGAATGTCTCATAGTCTAGTAAAAGTGTAATCTTGAGAGAGTAACTACACAAAGAGGCAAAAAGGAAAAGGCAAAAGATTTATTTGGTCTGAAGAGAAACCAAAGGACACACTCATAAGTGAAATAAATAGGGGAATGTGTAACTATCATATCTTTTGTGTAAATATGTGGGAATGTGTAAATATCACAGACGTGTAAATATCACATCTTTTTTTTGGTATGAGAAACTGAAGATATAAATGAGTTCTAGAATATATGATAGATATTGTGAAATATTCAAAGGGAAATGGAATTGTAGCGATAACTAAAGAGAGGAAAGAAAAAAATGTGACGACAATAAAAAAAGGAAACAAAATTTGTGTATATAGGGAGCAGGGGGTTGTAGGGTGGGTGAGGAATGGGAAAAAATGAAAATTAAATCGTGCTATATACTGGTACAAATTCTCAATATTGAGTGTGATCATGATGTGTATAAGTAATGTACCAATAAAGATTCAAATAAAAAATAACAAGGGAAGAACAGTATAACAGATTAAAAAAATGGTAAAAACTGTTGGGAACTGTGGATGACTTAGTTGGATTTAGGACTTACTTGGATTTAGGATGTCTGCCCTGCCCTGCAGGATCAACTACTGGGATAATTGCAGACATCTGCCCCACCCTGCAGGATTTTAAACTACAAGGATTATGGCACTAGCATTATTGGTTTTAAAACTTACTCAGATTTAAGGATGTCTGCCCTGCCCTATGGGATCTTCAACTACAGGGATTATTGTGGAAACTGCTCTGTTTTATGTATGCTAAGATCACGGGTATGAAGCCTTTGTACCAAATAAAGGTGTGGTGAGCTCAGGACATTAGCCCTTTCTGCTTGTGCAGTATTTGGCTTTTTCTGCCACTGTTTAGAGTAGGAAGAGTCAAGCCCAGGCTCAGCGTTTTCTTCAAGGTTCTGATTTTGTTTTTGTTGGTTGCTAATCCTTTTGCTGTGGGACTTATGGGAAATTGGAGTTTACCACGAGGGTTCTGGCTGCATCCTCTTACCCTGTCTCGCACAGAAAACAAACTGGAAAACTCTACTGCACTTCTGTATCTTTTGTGACCTTTAAAATTAATATGTGGGTGGAAGCTGGAGTGACCTTGTCGTAGGTAGGAACCTGAGTTGTGCAAGTGGGGACAATTGCAGGTGGTAGAAGTAAATTTAGACAAGTGAGAAGGTACGAGTTCTACTCTACCCTCTGATTGAAAACAGAAATAATATCACTGCTAACAAGGTACAGGGGCCAGGACAGCATGTTAACCAGTCCTCTCCATTATCTATTTAATATAACTTTTTTTCTAATTGAACACAGAATTTTATCTTCACAAGAATCACTGGACAGCCCTCTGGGTACAGATATTTAGATCCAGGCCTCCAAATAACTTACGACCTTGCTATAGCCTTGAGTACTAGAGACTGTGGGCTCCATTCCCAACATCCCTTGAATGGTTTGGTTAAAAAATAATAACATCAAGGGCTCAGTGGTTCTGGCGCCTGCCTCGCAAGCGCAAGGTCCTCAGTTCAATCCCCGGAAACCACATACAATGCTGGGCATGGAGACTCACGCCCACCAACAATCAATACCGCATACCACAGTGCCGAGCGTGGTGGCTCACGCCTGTCATCCCAGCACTCGGGAGGCAGAGACAGGAGGATTGCTGAGTTCGAGGCTTGCCTGGGCTACATAATGAGCTCAGTGCCACCCTGAACTACAAAGTGAGACCCTGTCTCAAAAAATAATAATAATAATAATAATAACATCAATTTGGCAGTGCTGCGTAAACCATTAAAAATAAACTATTGTCTTTCTCTCCCCATTTTATTTTGACCATGCAGATACACATTCTGATCTGAAGATTTTAAAAAGAAAAATGCATTGATCTCTCTTGCCTCATAGCTTGTAGCTCTGATTCTTTATTCTAGAGTTGGAGAGTGAAAATATAGATTTGAAGGAAAATAAATAAAAATTAACTATGTTTTTGTAAAATGATAAAAAGCAAAATGATTTGAGATTCTATGAAGATTTTTCTATTAACTTATCTCCTGAGGTTTAAATAATATACCATGTTAAGTTTATCCTGTTATGATTAACTTGAAAAACAGGACAGACCAGGAGTTCTTAGCATGTGTAACATCCCTGATACATATATCTGGAGTGTGTACAGATGCTTTTTAAATTTTCCACCAACAGATACCTTAATTTAAAATTTGACTTCATACTCTACTCCATACCCTAGGCAGATAGGCTTCTAGTTGACATTTCTGTCAACTGTTTTACTTTTATTTCATTTTGACTAACTTTGCTGTAAGGAAATTCCATTTCATTGTTTAAGGTGTTTTCTTTCTCCTTAGTAGAGAAAGCACCATAGTAAATTTATGTATTACAGCCAACTGCCAAATTTATTTGCTTCCTTTGAGATGCCCAAAACTGTTTAAAATACAGGAAAATTTATTTTATATGAATAAAATTTATTTATATGAATAAAAAGAATTTAGTACTACTTTTATTTATTTCTGGTACTGGGAATCAAACTCAGGTCCCTGTGCTTGCCAGATAGGTGCTGTGTCACAGTACTACATCCCCAGCTATTAATACTACTTTTAACCAGTAGATAAAGTTGTACATGTTGTGCCTTAACCATTTTACATTTTAACTATTACCTTTATCCATGTGTACAAAGTGATGAGAATTTGGAAATACTCCATAACAAAGTTCCATTTATTTTCATTTGAATATCACGTAACTATAAAGAGGAATAAAGAAATGTTGGAGTAATGTTACAGAATGTCATCGGGTGATCCATGGGAAGAAATGAGTATTTATCTTGTGTATGAATCCTTTGCACTTACCATGTCTCATCCTATGGTTATTTCAGAATAGTGGAATGGAAAGGAAGAAGAGAGGAGGGAAGTGACAAGGGAGAAAAAGCCCTTGGTGTTTGCTTCTTAAATATCCTGCATTGTCATTTTCCTCACCTACAAATCTAGAAGCATGAAATGTAGCCTCTAAACCTGCTTACATCTTCATTTTCTGACTCATTTATTAATCTAAATCAATGGTCTATAAATGGCAGGATGTTCTCATTGGCTTTTCAAAGTTCTGTTGGCTCATAAAAGCTGGTTCCTAATGAGAGGCTTCACAGTGTAGTGGGATAAAAGAGAATGCACCTTCAAGCCACACACACCTTGAGCCAGTTCCCTGATGAGAGAGTCACCTCAGCTGTAAAGCTAAGGGACATCAGCCACAGAGGGTCGCAGCTTGGACTGATAATAAAGCATTTAGTTTGGTATCAGGAATTTAGCTCAAGATTTCAGGCATATTGCATGTTCTTAGGTGCAGAAGACATTTTATTAGAACTTCCAGCCACCTTGCAAAGAAGGATTAGGCATCTATTAATTAGTCAGAGCATGGATTAATTGGTGTTTAGACTTGGAAAGACCTTTGCAATCTTTTAATCAAATTCTATCATTTTACAAATGAAATTAAAATGGGAACAATGGAGGAAAACTGCTTACCTCATGGCAACTGAAAAGCAAAAGAGTCAAGGACAGTGGTGGAAAAGGAGATAAATTCTTCCAGCTGTCCCCTCAGTGATGGAGCTCTTCTGACCAGAACCCACCTTTCAGTAGCAAACAAGCTATACTACCCCCTAATCCAATCACCTTCCAAACACACAAGGATTTGGGGGAATCATTGTCTATCTAAACCCTAACAAACAATATAATTGTATTAGCATGCTTCTTGTTACTATAATGAAATGCCAGAGATTTATTAACTTTATAGGGAAAATAAGTTTTTTAGTTCACAGATCTGGAGGTTTATCTTGGCTCTTTTAAATGACTTAAAGTAAATAGAATCACTCAAGGAGGGCATGTGAGAGGGAGAGATCTTGCTGTGTCTTTATAACAACACTCTTGAGAGAACTGACTCAGGGTCCCTTGAGAGCTATTTTAATCCCTTCCAAGGGCAGCACTCTGGGTGACTTAAGCGTCTCCCACTGGGCTCCACCTCCTCAAGGTTCTGCCACACTGAGGCCCAAACCAATAACACAGGAGCCCTGGGGAACAAACCATAGCTGTCACTCTGGCTGCTCTCTTGAGAATTGGCCTTAGAGGGGCAAAGCTGACAGCAGAGATAAAAACTATGGACAACTGAGAAATCTAGGAGGGAGATGATGGGGCTGGTTGCTTCTGCTATAGGCAAGAGAACAGTTGGTGGACAGCTACCTGGCTGCACAGGTGACATGCTCATCCTTCCACTTCGGACTTGCCTGTGGTGTGTCCAACTACTCAGAAAGAACGTTTACACTAAGTATATATTTAAGGTATACACATTAAGATAGAGGGTAAGAGCTACTGCCAAAGTTGTAGTAAATCTGTTTAAAGACAGAATGTTTCCCTAATTTATCATTTTGGGTTTGAAATGTTGAAAATGCAACTTTGTGTTAGGACTCTTAAAACCGAATCCTTTTTCTGAACCCATGTTGTCCTCCATGAATACAATGCAATTTAAAAATCTATGGTAGAGTAAGAACTTACTACGATATGATTTCCACTAGTAAGAAATTTGAGTGTTTTTAGTGCTAAGACTTGCTTTTGTGTCTTTTCACTTACAGATTGTGTTAAGAAGTATAGTTATGTTACCTTCCTATAATATGTTCATATCAGTACCTATAATTATTTTAAAAATTCTTCCTAATAGAAATAATATTTTGAAAGCTATATGTCTTCACCTAAATGGGAAAAATAATATGCAGCATTTTTTCTCTTTTGAAATACGTATATAAACAATGTAGGTGATAACACTGAAATACATTTTATGCATATTTAAGACATATAAAATTATATTGCATATATACAATATTTTACCTTTTACCATAACAAATGTGATTACAGCCCTTTCTGTAGATTTCACAAATAGCCTAATTAACTTGTAAGTGTTATGCAGGTTCCTTCCCTAATTAGGCTTTTTAAAAGCCTTGAGGTTTTTGAAGTGCTTAAATTTATCATCTTCTAACTTTAAGGAAAGAAAAACAGACACACACACAAAAGCACAAAGCAAAAAACGAGCTTCTAATACTTTAATTATGATTTTCCTCCTGTAAAGCAGAAGTACAAGAGGGCATTTCTTTCCATCTCAAAGCAAACTAACCTTCTTACTCAAGGATCTTTATAATTTAGAGAAAGATGAAGCAGCTGCTACATGGGTAGACAGGGCTGTGAAAACAGGCAGAAGCTTGGAGCCTCTGAAATGTTATGTAATCTTCCGATACTAGTTTGCTTGCCAGATCAGTCCGTTCTTCACCTGGAGATACTATCTCAGGAGTTTCTAGATAGAACATGTAAAGACAATATGGTTACGTTAGGCACATATGGTAGAAGGGGAAGTTGTATTTATGATTCTGGGGAAACAGAGATTACTTATACTATTTTGCAGATTACTTATACTATCTTGCACTTGACCATGGATCAGCAAACATTTCCTATAAAGGGCTGGATAAGAAATAGTTGAGGCTTTGCAGCCCAGATGGCCTTTGTTAAAATCATTCAGCCCTATTGTGACAATCTGAAGGTAGCCATACATGAAATGTAAACATATGGGCACGGCTCTGCCTCAGTATGACTTCATTTATGAAATCAGATTGCTGGCTGGGTTTGGACCACTGGTTACAATTCAGTGATCCTTTTATTGGACCGTAACAGCACTAAGCAACAACAGTGGAGCTGAACACAAGGTTGAATTCAATGTGAAAATGATATGTGTTCTGACACCTATTTTGTTTCTCATGACCTTTGATGCATAGGAAATATAAACAAATCTCTGTCCTGTTGCAAATTTCACTCTAGGAAAATTTAAAATATAAAATTCTACTAAGCCATGTACCTATTAACTTGGAAAGGAATTTTTACATTTAAAATTGAGGTGGGGAGGTAGATAACAAATGTACAGTATTTTAATTTGCATAACACCATTATGTAAAAGAGCCTGTTAAGGATTGTGTGAAGAACACGAAATTAATTAGGCAAACTTCCTCAACTATACACTGGCTCATTTGGAAGTCTATAAACGTATGCTACAATGTGTTTCCTGCTTAGTGTAATGTTTATAAAATAACCAGTGTACTTAAGAAAATATTTCCCTGTGAATAGTATGGGGCCTTAGCCAGAGAATTAATTTTGTGCAGAATGAAAAGTGTGACCATATAGTGAAAATACAGGAACTATACAGAAGAGAAGAATAAGATAGATGCTCTTATCCATAGACATTAAACACGAAGCTATTCCTCTGGTCAAGTGGCCATTTTCACAGAAAGACTTGATGATTTCTTGTCCTTTTACGGAAAATGTTAGGAGGATTTCAGTTTTCTAGGAACATTTGATTACCTCTTTCTTGTGAGCCTTTGTAAACCTGCTGTTTCTCTTCCTGCGCAGAGGCAGCCTGTGAGAGACTCCTCAGAGCAAAGACAATGAAATAATTTTGTGTCCAGCTGTGATGCACGGTGAGTGTGTGATGAGGAGTCACAACATGACGCGACAGGCAACATATGACGTGGATGGCAGAGTGGGTTGGCAGTTGGTTCTGTCACCCATGTTTATCTTCTGAACCACATTTAGAAAGTAATCAGACTTAATGACTGTTTCTCCTATAAGCTTGCTATAAATTACATATAAAACTTCCTGCCAGTGGTACCATAACCAGCATCTACTCTGGTTTAAAAGCTGTTAACATTGTTAGTATCAGAGAGCAAAACATACTTCCCATTCTTGGTGTAGTATCTTTTCCCCTTCTTGAGTCATGGGGCTCTGTGTTAAGATCCATGTATTTAATTGTAGGATATTTTTCTCAAACCTTAGGAGAGTTAACATCTCATCATTATTTTATTAGTGCAGTGTGCTAGGCTGTGGGATGCAGTGTGAAGCATGGGGGAATCCCTGCAAATCTGTTAGCTCTCTTCGTGGCAGGACAGCATATTGCCAGGTGAACTGAAGCCCCCACACACGACAAACTATGAATTAATATTTTCAGGTTGTGAGGAAATATCACAGCACAAGTTCTGCAACTCAGTGATTCTTATTCTTCAACAGATGCTTCCAGCCTTGCACTGATAACTAGAATTAATTAAAGCAAATCTATGCTTGCTGCAGGGAGGGAAGAAACATCTAAAATGGAATAGTGAAAAGAGCATCCTGAAAGGGGGAAAGCTCTGGACAAAAAAATAAAGAAGGTAAAACGAGCTGCATTAGTTGCTCCTGCTGGTTGGTATGCAGTATCTCTTTTCTTTTCCTTCCTTGCAAAACTCCAATTTATTGAGGTATCCACACTTTCCCTATATGGCTCAGAGAAGTTAACAATGTCAACTCATCTTGGATCCTGATCCATCTATAAAACTTATACTGACTGTAAGATTCACCTGAGAAGCATGTTAAATATATAGATTATCAGATTCTGTTTTAGAAATTCTGATTCACTAAGTCTGAGTTGGGATTTCAGAAACCTGCATGTTATGGCTTATGCCTGGATGCCCCCTCCCCATAGCCTCATGATCACACATGGGGCCTTTTGGAGGTGGCAGGATCTAGTCTGTGCAATACTGGGATCAAGGCTATGATGCTCAGATTGATTCATGGTGCAATACCAGGATTAAGGGTGTGCATGCTGCCAGCCCTAAGGGCAGGAATCCTGTAGAAGAATATGAGAGGCGCAAAGGGCTGCCTTGTTATCCCTTGATACCTGTGCCTTATATTCCTCTCTGCGATGCCCCTCTGTGATGCCCCATTCCTTGGAGCCAGCTAACTGTGGACTAAAACCTCTGCAAACTGTGAGCCAAATATTCCTTTCTCCTTTAATTTTGGGTGCTGAGTATTTTGTTTTAGCAATAGGAAAAGTACTAAGACCTTGTGCTTCTACCAAACACGACAAACCTCTCCTGTCATTAGAAGAGTTGTCAATACTGATTGCAGGTCACTGGTACTCAACAAAACCCTGGGGTTTGCTGTCAGTTCAGGGCCAGAACGGGGACTTAAACTGATTCAAACTGATTGATGGGGAAAGCAAGGTTTTGGGGAAAGAATTTCCTCTGCAATGAAAGTAAGGGTAATTAGCCTTAGGATGAAGCCAATGCATAGTTGTGAGAGTGGAAAAACAAAATGAATTTAGGATCGCAATAACAAAGCAGACCATCCATCAACTAAGTCTACAGCCAGCCCTGCTTCTCCACATTTTGTTATGTGACAATCTACATCCCTATTTCCTAGGCAAGTTATGTTTCTTATTTCTTGAGTGTAGAAGACTTTTTAAAAATTTTACCTACTTGGGATTTTTTTTCAAGAAGTATCCACTTGCAACTAGAAAAAACATCTTGGAAAATACTTCTCAATTTGTTAGTATTTTAAGTAAAATTCTAGTAAACTATCAGTCCACAATATTTTTACCTTGTAATAAAGTTGGAACCCAGAGAAAAAAAAATTCCTTGTATTCATATGATGAATGCCATTACAAGACCAGTATCTACAATTTCTAGTTTTTCATATTAATGATTATGAAAAATCACATATTGGTTAATAAATATATAAAACATGAATGTTCAAAAAAATCCAGAAAACCAAATTGGCTAAAGACTAATGATATTAAAAAGATTCTATACTTTTAATGATGAGAATGAATTTACCCAAAGAGGAAATGCAACACCGTATTTTATAAAACCAGTCATGTACATACGCAGGGTTCATTTCACTGTGGCTGAGCCTCTGTTGTCTCTGCATGTCACAGATCCTGTAGGATGTTTGCTGAATTTTGATGCTTCCACACTACTTGTGGGTAGGGCTTGTTTGTTCTTCTCTTCGAATTTTTCACACAGTCAATTATACCTGAGACTGGTAAATTTCTCTGGAAATAATAAAGGAAAAGAAACTTGACCCAATTTCCATAAATTGGGTGGGAGTGGCTGCTAATGTATACATAGTGTAGGAAAGACAATGGGTTTTCTATAGAAGACTAAGGAGTTTAGACCTACAGGACTGGGAGGGGAAGTTTAAGGATTTAGTGAGGATTTCCCTCACTTTGAAAGGCAGGCCTTAGCTAGTGGTGATGGGCTTCCATGCAATTACTTGTGAGGTTTTTGTTTTGGAGCACATCTCAAAGATTATAACTAAATCCTTACTCTCTCAGAGAGTACTGAAGAAGACTACTGAGGATTTACAGGAACAGTTAGAAATTCTTAAGAATTTAAGAATTCCTAAGATAGATTCTTAGGAACAGTTAGAAATGGAAACATTGAGAAAATGTTGGCATTTCTATCAGTCAAAGTGTGGATCAGTGAATCAAGATTACAGATATCGCCTTCTTGCTGTTATAGCCTGATAAAGCCCAGAGACTACTTATGCTTACAGGACAAGGGGGTGGGTAATATTAACTGCACTGCATCATGGCCCTTCACACCTCTGCTTTCTTTCAACTCAGACCTTAAAACCAGGAGCTGCCCCAGCAGCTAAACTGAGCGTTTGATGCAGACCCACAATGGAGGGCAGTACCGTGTTCCAGAGTGCCTCGTGAGCATCCCTTTCAGGTATAAGAAAAGTGAGACTGACAGGTGATGTGAGCTGGGAGAACTAGTAATGTCCTCCCTGATCCCTGGGCGAGGACTGGGAAAGGAGAGAAGCAGCGCATGACTTGGGACTCTGCACACAGCTTCTTCCTCAGCCTTAGAAGCTGTGCTCCAACAAAGAGGAGCATATCAGAATTTCCCACGTAACTTCATGAGAAGTTCAGCTTCAGTGTTGAAAATATTAACCCCAAACACCTTTTGTTTAAGTTACTACATTTTTTGATATTGCAAATTAAATCCTAAGTTTTCCTTGAACTTTATGATCTAAATTTATAAAATTTATGAATTTATTTCTATATTTATTAACATGACACATTTTAACAACAATTCTAAGGGACATTTTACATGATGGCTAATTAAATTCTGCTAAGCATTTCAAACTGCAAATTTAGTACATTCTATTTCTCATTAAGTAGTTTGTCTAACAAGCAAATCTTTTCAACTACCAACATACATTTTATAAATGTAATGAATTAAGCTTGATGAATTATAATGAATTATACAATATTTAAGTCTCAAATATACTAATGCTGCTTTGAAACGAGCAAATACTCACATTCCTCAATCTAAAACTGTAAGTCGAAATCCATAACTCACATATTTAAATTAAAATGTAAGACTTTCTTTCAGGTGCCCTAACCTTCTACTTTCTCCTAAATACTGAGAATAATTAAAACAATAAATATATGACATTCCTAAATATGACACAAAATATTAGTATTGGAGAGTTTTTTAAAGTTCCCTTTCTATGTTTCAGTGCTCAGCTGTGGTCTCAGAGCCACCAACAGCTCTGTCTCCTGAGCAGCTGAGAGGGAAACTCCTGGGTCCCAAGATCCTCTGAATCAGGATCTCAGAGATGCAAGACCCGCAGGTGATTCTGACACCTGCTAAAGTCTGATAACTATACCGAATTTAATTCTAAGTGGCTGAAGGAAAAGGCTTTAGGGACATATAGGTAATTAAACTATCCTAAGGCCTTGGGATAGTTTCAAGTGAATCTGATGTTAAATTTTGAGCTCAGCAGAAGTTGCTAATTAATATTCCCCCCCCCCAGCCAAGAAATCTGGGGCATTGGATATCTTGAGTTATTTTTCTAATGGCAATAGTTTCTACATGATGACCTCATGTAAAATAATTGCCAGATATAGTTTACTGCACAACTCACATCTGCTAGACTCAAATGACACATTACTTATTTGTCAAATGGAATTGCTGCTTTTAGCAACTTCATTCTTTGTTTATATAAAAAATAACTTTTTCTTGCTCCATCTTAGTCTGGATTCTTTTCATCTGTTTTCATCACTGGTAGAACTTCAATTCCTACAGGTTTTCAAGTGATACATACTTGGATTCTTAGGTGGAATCTACTTGATTTTGTCTTTAAAGTTATTATATCTCTCTGGACACAGCACCAAGATTGTACTGGTAGAAGAGTCAACATTAGGGAGGAGGTGTGGGATTTTGTGCTACTTTTACTTAAAGATTTGTAAAATGAGTTTATAAAGATAACTCATACTATAGGATGGAAAGGACACCAGCAGTGCTATAGGTGTATGGGATCCAAAGCCATTATTTACAATAAATTCATGTAAATTTTACCCTCTAAAATTGTGCCACATAGTCCTACATTCATGCAAAAGTAGGCAGAACATACTGAATTTCCCTTGGCTCCTAATGAGCTCTCAGTGGGCATTTGGCTTGGTGAATGAGCACCCATAGGATAAGGGTCACCAGAGAGCACTGATGTTTCAGAAGCAAGAGTGGGCTGTATACTGTGGGGTTAAGAAGAAAACACAGCTTGTTTCAGGAGTTCCAGACAAGGGAGCTGAGGTTTGGTTGCCAGTAATGAAGGGGTAGAGGGGATGTGGGATCCTGTGCAGAAGAGCTGATGAGTTGAGAAGCATAGGGACTAAGTAACCATCCTATGACCAAGGTAGGGCAGCAGAAAGATTCAGAAAATAAAACAAGAGGAAGTGAGTGAAAGCCATGAAGAGGTTAGGAATAGAGGAAAGGAGGAAGGGAAGGAGGGAAGTGATGAGGGGGACCATAGCACAAGTAGTTCTGTGGCTTGCCACGTTCCATAAAGACTTCATTTTGGTAACCCAAAGGAACCTGGAGCATGGGCCTCTCATCATTAAACACCTAGAAAGAAATGGCTACCCAGCCCTTCTATCCATAAACCCAGAACACAGAGTCTGTCTCTTTCTCAGCACAGATAGGCTCAGAGTAAAAAAAAATACTGGACAGATACTGGGTACACTTATACTAATTAAACTAATCAGCCTATCATTTATATTAATTTTTTTGAGGTACCAGGGATTGATCGGGTCCTTGTGCTTCCAAGGTAGGAGTGGTACCACTAGAGCTAAATCCCCTGCACTTATGTTAAAATACTTTTAAGCAACAACAAATCATTAAATACGTGGGGAAAGCCTAAAAACTTGTCAAGTAGTCCAATCAAGTAACCATAGTAGAAGCAAAGACAACAAAAAAGTAAAAGATATTTTTAAAAAACTAGTAAACTGAGAAATTCAAGACGACTTTGCACTCACAAAATTGAGAACCAACATAAAAATCAGGAAATCAAGAAACCAAAAGAATACAAAAACTAAACACAATTACTGAAACAAAATTCAAGAAATGTCAAATAATAGGATGACTAGAAGAGTATTAGTGAGCAGAACAAAATGTTGAAAAAAAGCCAGAGTATAGATTTAAGAAAAAAATGGAAGAATGATTATGAATAAAGGTTGAAATGTCAAATACTTTAAAAATTTCCTTAAACTAAACACATACACACAACACACACACTCTTCATGTGAGAGGGTCGTACAACATGACAAGTATATGTATAAGAAAATGTCTGCAAACTGACTGGATACATCCTAGAAAGCTGTTATCTTCACTGGGAGAGTCTAAAAAATTCCAAGCATCTATGGAAAAAAGAAATCAATGGCTTGCAAAAAGTAGAATCAGACCAGTGTCAGTCTCATGTGCAACTTGAGATGTAATGTGACAAAAGAGGGCCCAATTTCTTCAAAGTTCTGAATGGAAAAGTCTTTGAATGCAAGATTCTATAGCATAGGAGCAGTATTCAATAGGAAGAATACAAGAGATACCTTTTAAAACATCCAATGAGTTCTGAAAATTTCTGTTTTACAGTTCCAAAATCATCCAGTTAAATATTCTTTCAGTCAAAAAAAACTCGTCAAAAAAGGGAAAGAGGTATGGGAGACAAAAAAAATTGTGAAACTTTTAGTTAAACTTCAATGATTACATTATTTTTGGTGGGAATGTAATTCTCTTAAGAAATGCTCCTAAACATGGAGATAAAATATTAAAATTCTAATAATAATATTAAAGTACCAGTGTGGGATAAATTGTGTAAGGTACTGAAATGGAGAGAAAAATGTCTACAGTTAACAGCAGAGATATTTTGAATTCTAGCATTTAAAAATATTTATATATTGTTTTCAAAAATGGAAAATTAATACATTCGAAGAGCAACATAGTACATTCATTCATTTATTCAAGGCTGTACCTATTCCCTGCCAGCCACTGGAATCAGCACAGAGGATACAGCTGGAGATACATCCCTCCCCGCAAGAGGCACAGGATGTTTATACATCTGTGTCCTATTCATTTCACCATGGTTTCTCTCATGTGAAAAACTGAAGTTGTAAGTGAGGTCAAGAAGGTATGATAGGTACTATGAAGTAGGAAGACAATTGTCAAAGGAGAAGGGGAGCTGAGGGGATAAGGGACACCAAAGAAGGGAAGAAAAAAATGTGATGGTTAAAAGGAAAAAAAACAGAAACAAATATTTTATATATATATACATATATATACATATGTATATATACATATATAATATGTATGTATATATACACATGTATACACATATATACACACATATATATGTATATATACATACATATATATGTGCGTATATATATGTATATATATATATATATGGGAAGGGGTGGTTAAAGGGGGAAGCAAATAAATTAGAAAATGCTTAATGTTAGAAGGAAAAGCAAGTAGATCAGAAATGCCTGCTGAACCACTCACTGTTAGTTAAACTTATTCTCTGAACCCTCTGAAGTTGTTGACTTCTTGTCCCTGTAAATAACCACCCAGCCCAGGGACCAGGTGCCTCCTTAATTAAAAATGTTTGCTTTGTTTGGGACAATGATTGTTAAAAAAAAATGTGACCACTTGTTGAATCAGATCTCACCACCAAGAATGAGAATGAGGTAATGGTTGTAGAAGGACTATAAAAGATGAAGTGGAACTAGGGCCATCGTTCGGACATCTTGGGCACTAACTTGGTATTGTCCTATCCACTTGGAACTGTTTTACTGGACTCTGATTCTTCTTGTGTCTTTATTTGATTCATGCTGTAACAAGGATAATGGAAAAAATAAGAATCAAGATTTATCATGTATGGATTCAGTAATGAATGTGATCATAATGTATACCTAAAATGTACCAATA
>PVIC010037937.1:0-17844 GCA_004025085.1 Thryonomys swinderianus | reverse complement strand
ATTTGGAGTACTTTTTTCCTCCTATAGATAACTCTTTAAAATCATCTATTTGTATTATAGAGAGCATAAATTTGAAATGGTGGACTCCCTGAAAAGGAACAATGCATGAATGTTCTGGCATTTGCTAATTTATTTGTGTCTAAATTTAGGTTCAAAAAACACTTAGCTTGTCTTGTTGGAGGGGAGGGATCTTCAAGGTGAAAATTTGTCTTCCTCACATGAAACGGTGTATTTTCTCAAAGACTTTGAAAGTACTTTCTAAATCTTTTATTGCTTTGTGGAGAAGAACAAGGTTTTGGAATAAGAAAGCTATACAAGTACGAGAGAGTCAGAGATTAAGTGTTAATGATGTGAGCTTTGGAATTAAGCTCTCTCTGTTTAACATTTATTAGTTTATTCATACTACTTCATGTATATATGCAGTTTTTAAACATAGACTGAGTGCTTATCTGCTAAGCATTTTTTTCCAACCTCTGGGGATATAATGCTAGTTAGCTTTAGCAGCTTACCCTTTTGTGATCTAGGACTAGTTATTCACTCAAAACCCCTTACCTATAAGATGAGAATATTAGGGATTTGCTGGGAGGGCTAAGTAAGATTATCTTAAAAGTGTGTCTTACACTGTTGGCTCACAGTAGCATTTCAGTCAAGTTTTTTTTTGTTTGTTTTTATTTATTTGTTTGTTTTACTGTCATAATTATTAAAATCTAGACCCCACTGTGCGTTCATTTCACTGGGGATCTCAATAATCTGCAGATGGGACTTTGGTATGTCTGGAGTCACTGTTGCTGGCTTTACAGACCTGAATCTGCATTTCTTACATCTAGTTGATCCCAATCCTTCTGCTCTGAGGACAGCATTTTGGGTATCAGAATAGGTTTTTAGATATCTAGCCTTTTGTCTAGTGGCAGTTACACTTTTGAGAATAATTTGGTGATATTCATAAGTGTGTCCAAAGGTGAAGATCCTGGGTTGTATGAGTGTGTCCCTCACACACTGTTTGCAGGAGAGGATGCACTGATCTGTGAGGTGTCCCAGCTCTGTAGTGTAGAAGACGGGACTTAATCTCTGCACTCTCCTACCTGGGATGTGTTAAGAGAACCGGTTTTTAAACAGCCATCGACTTTGTGTGATGGATAATACATCGTGACACTTAAATTGTTCTTTCTCGGCAGTACCGGTTTGAGAGATGAGACAGAAAATCTTAGCCAGGATTTATAAACATCTGAAAAGTGATATAATTTACCATAGGGAATGGGGAATAGCCATCTAAAAAAGAAAAATATATTTTACACTATATCTAGCATCTGAAAATTATCTAGCAAGTAGAATGTTCATCTGTGAGTCTAACATAGCACATTTCTTCTTTTATAACAGTGTTTTGTTTGTGTTTTTTCATAATGTTTTAAAACATCCGGTTCATTTTTGATGTGTACAATAGTAATACAACTGCATATGAACTGTAGAGTCAGTACCTGTGTGTCATGGGAAGTGATTTAAGCTTTTAATCTCTTTGTCTGTATAAGGAACTGGCTTACCGGAAGGAAATGGTGAGAGCTGATCTAATTAACAAGAAAGTTGGAATCAGGTATGCTTTGACATTTTAATTAATTTATTTACTGTTTAGGAAAATCTGAAGAACAAAGTATACACAAGTCTATTTAATCTTTTTGGAATGAACATTTGGAAAGGATTTTGATACCCTCCAAAAGAAGTTAAGAAATGATAGAGCATCAGTTCCAGTATAGGATGTGTAACGAACTCAAAAAGAGAGGTAGCTGTCAGACCATGTGTTATTTTATTTATTTCTTGTGGCACCAGGATTGAACTCAGTACTTGGCACTTTTCAGGCAGGTGTGGCGCCACTGAGCTACATCCCCAAGCCAGGAACATATTTTAACAACATGTAAACATGTTTTTTACGTAATCCAGCAATGTGTGTGGTTTGTGCGTTCCTCTTTCAGAGAGTCTCCAGAAAATCTTGCCAAGCTTCTGACCAGAATGTATTTAAAGTCAGAGGTTGTAGGTGATGGGAATCAGCTTGAGGTGGAGATCCCTCCCACCAGAGCTGACGTCATGCATGCATGTGATATTGTAGAAGATGCAGCGATTGCTTATGGATATAACAACATTCAGATGACTCTCCCGAAAACCTACACCATTGCTAATCAGGTAAGATTCCACTCTTAAATAAGCAGTCCTTCTGGTTATTGAATGCCAGGAAGGCTTCAAGAAAAACAGAACATAGGGACTAAGCATTATTTGGATGTGCTTTGCTATGAGAAGCATTTGCTGTGCAGAGGATACAAAACAGATGCCCAGATCGTTAGAGTAAGTGGAAAACCTTGATGCCTGCTTCTTGAGGATGGAGCTTTTGTTGTATCCCTAACTGGGAGATTCAGTAGCTAAACTTGGGCCCTAAGGCAGAAGCTATTATAGGAGAGGTAGGAGGTAGCACAGGAGTGGGGGTGTGGTGTTAGGAAGGAGCGAGCAGGGGAGAAGAGAGTTTGTATAAATATCAGGTTTTATTGAAGTGAGATAAAGTGGATTTTTTTTTTCCAGTTTCCTCTTAATAAGCTCACTGAGCTTCTCAGACATGACCTGGCAGCCTCTGGATTCACCGAAGCTCTCACCTTCACCCTGGTATGTCTCAGAATGGACTGTCTGCTCAGCTGGTTGTTTATTTTGAGTCTCAGAAGGATTTGTTTTGTGATCTCCTGTGTGACTTCATAAAATCCAGACTGCTAAATTTTGGATTTTAGAAGTACAACTGTTGCTTGAGATTGTTCAATTTCTGGGAAAGAAATGTTGAAGCATTTCTTTTTATAGTTGCAAAAGAACAGAAGGGCCTAGAAAAATGTCTTCAGTGGTGGATGACAAAGTATTGTGTAGATTTGTGTAAGTGTTAAGGGTTCACAATGAATTTCCTAACCAGATTTATTAAGTTAGACTATTTGGTCTTCATTTGGTTGAGGGTCTGCCCACTAGGTGCCGCCCTGGTTAAGGTCTTGTGGGCTGTTCCACATTAAACTTGGTTCTTTGTCTTTGAACATGTTCACAAACATTTGCTTTGAGTTGAAAAGCTGACATAAAAGGCCCAAATCAGGAAATGAATTTTATTATAAAATCAGAAGGAAATCTCCCTCCCCCACCAGAGTGACCATTTGAAAGAATAAAATGTGTATGTAATTTTCAGGGTTTTCTTCTTGCTGAGCATGCCATGGTGCCTATATTGTAGTTCTTGAGGATTCAAATAAGTTTCAACCTAAGGACCTGTGGTAGCAGGGGGAAACTCCCCAAATCCCAGGGAGCCCCAGCTTGAAAATCCTTCATTTTTTAGAGTCTTTAAAGAACTATCGAGATCATGAAATACAACCCTTGATTTTTCTAGTTCATCAGTTCCTCGTTCTGGCTTTGCAGTCAGAACTGGTCAGGAAGCTTTCTTGTACCGGGCTTGGATATGACATCAGGGTCTTTCCCCAGAGAGCACAGGGGAAATTGCTAGAAGTGACATTAGCACAAAATGAATTCCTTTTACCGTTTTCATTTATGCTACACTGTTCTTTTCATTTTAAGTGATATGTGGCCAACTAGTCCTTGCAGACCGCTCTGTAGACCTCTCCTCTTGCATAAAAACAGGGTTTTGTTTTTTTCTTTGTTTTATAGGGTTTAGCAGTTTGTTGCCAGGAGCCTCATCAAGTTTGTGCAGGGAAGTTAAATGATGTAGCTAGAAAGGGCATTGGGCAGTGTTCAGACCACTTGCCACTCATGGTCTTGCCACTCTGCCACAGATCAGTATAGGTTTACGAGGGACTGTGGGTAATCGAAACAAAGTCATGGGACTACCAAGGAGGGAGAGTTTCTGACTGGAGTCATGTGACATACTTTTATGGAGGAGGTGAAAGAGAGGTCATTTGAATAAAACTTGCCGGAATGGCTGCTTGTGGGGTTCGGAAGGGATTTTAGTAAAGGCAGAAACAATGTAAGGTTCATGGAATAGGCAGGGAATCAGGAGATTGGGAAGCTAGCTTAGAAAGGACCTCATATAAGTTATATCACCATTTCCACGTGGAGAACCTACTATACCTCCTTATCGTGTCTTGAACTCGTAGTAAGAGACCTGTTGTGTTAAATTGCATCTTCTCTGGGCCTGAAACTAATGAATCATTATGAAAGTGAAGCAGTTTTTAAGTTCTTACTAACTAACTGATTTATATGGAGTAACCATTGCCAGGAGCCACTGAAATTCTACTGCCATCCTGGAATCATTAAAAGGTAAATTTAGTCATTGCTCTTCCATATTGAGGTTATTTCCTTTGTATTTCTTAGTGCTCGAAAGAAGATATTGCTGACAAACTTGGCTTGGATATCTCTGCTACAAATGCAGTCCACATAAGTAACCCTAAAACAGCTGAATTCCAGGTGAGAATTTTAAGTAGGTAAGACTTAACATTAAAAACCAAGAGTTGATCTGTGAGTTAGGAAAACTCTCTTCAGTTATTGTATGGTTCAGATGATGTCATCTCCAAGCTTTTTATTAATCTCTCCTTGGACAAGTCTAAGGTTGCTTTTTATATGATTTGCTTACAAAAATTCTTAGAACTTTTTTTTTGTGGTGCTAGGGATTGTACCAGGGTTTTGCACATACTAGACAGGTGTCCTGTCACTGAGCTACACCTTTCAAATTCTTAAAACTTTAATCTTTTCTTGCTAGGTACTGTGTCATGCGCCTATACCACCACTTGGTAGGCTGAGGCAGGAGCATTGCTGCATGTTTGAGACCATCCTTGGTTGCATACTGAGTTCCAGGCCACTCTGAACTACATAATGACCTATACAAAAAACACCCCAACCAAATTTTTTTTTTTTATTTAACTTTGAGACTAGACTTCATTTGCTTTGCTCTGTTTATTTTGATCTCTCCTGAACTTTCCATTTCATAATTCATTTTAAATACTCTTGCCAGATTTCATCTCTTTTCATTTATAATGGATTGATCCAAACTTGATGCTAGTACCTCCGTAAGTCACTCACTCTGGAGTAGCTGTTATAACACATTTTTTTTTTTTTTTTTTTGAGACAGGGTCTTGCTTTGTAGTTCAGGCTGGCTCTGAGCTCACTATGTGGCTCAGGCAAGCCTCGAACTCAGCAATCTTCCTACCTCTGCCTCCCGAGTGCTGGGATTACAGGTATGAGCCACTACGCCCGGCACTGTGGTATGTGGTATTGATGGCTGGTAGGCGTGAGTCACCACACCCAGCATTGTATGTGGTTGCCAGGATTGAACTCAGGGCCTTGTGCTTGCGAGGCAGGCAGACAGGCAGGTGCTGGAACCAATGAGCTAAATCACCAGCCCCAAGTTATACCACATCTTGACTGTGCTGCCCATGCCTTTCATTATAGCTGCCTAAGCTCATTGGTAGTTTTGTGTGGAAGTCAGGGATGTTTAAATGATGGTAATACTCCTTTAGGAGTTAATGTTGAATGACTTGTGTTCTAGATTAGAATATTAACGATAAAAAGGTCATCTCAAGATTATGTATCTTTGCTTTCTTAGCTACTTTATGTAGTTCCATCTCTTTTATATTAAGGAACTCTCATTCTACTTTTCTTACATAGGAAATTCTGTATGTTTATAAACTAGGCTCAGAAAAAGTTATGTCTTAGAACTAGAAAGAGCTTCTTTTAAGAAAGTTACCTGAACTCTTATTTGACGTAGTTTCTTTGGACCTTGGTTTTCACATACATAAAAGTAGGTGACTAATTTTTTAAAATGTATGATTTCTAAAATTCCTTAAGTATAAATTTATGAATTGTGAATTTTATCTATGGAATGATTTGTAATATAGGAGAGCCAGACTAATATTTTCGTAGAATGACTTTTCAATAAGTCTTAATAGATTTTCATTTGCTTATTCCAAATGAACCCCACTCCAGTTACATTTCTCAAGCATAATAGATTTCTTTGATGTCATCACTGTTAAAAGTTCTTTGAGTTTACATCCTGTTGTATCTATTGTGTATATGAACAAAAGGAAAACAAGCCAGAGATGCAGTAAATGTCACCATAAATAGTTCTGCTTAACATATTTCAGAATTAGTATTTCTGCATAACATGCATTATTTCTCACTTAATTTTGATTAAATTTATTTTTTATTTTCTAATTTGAAAGCAAGAATATTTTCAGTTCTTTTAGTGAGAAGTTGAAAATGAAATGATTTGGATATTTTAGGCATTTTATTCTCCAGAAGTATTTCTGCTTTGTCTTGTTCAAGTGTCTAGTTCCTTTTTGGTCAGTGCAGTTGCGCGTCTTTTCCTGTAGGTGGCACGCACTACCCTTCTTCCTGGCCTGCTAAAGACCATCGCTGCAAATCGGAAGATGCCCCTTCCTTTGAAACTGTTCGAAATCTCTGACATTGTAATAAAGGATTCTAGCAAAGGTAAGAATGAGTCACTGGGGCCCGGGACAGAGCTCAGAGACATCGTGCCTGCCTGGCGAGTGCAAGGTCCTGAGTTCTATCCCTGGTGCTGAGGGGGGAATAATAAGTCACCTTTGATTTGCAGAGTGAAACATTTTTTTAAAAACTATGACAATTTCAGTTCTATAGAAAAATACAGAAAGTAGTATTTTAGCCCTGTGAATCCAGCACTCAACTTCAACAATTATGAATGTATGGCCAGCCTTCTTTTGTCTTTATCCCTGCCAAATTCCCTGTTTTGTTTTTTTGGTTTTTATTGAGACAGGGTCTTGCTTTGTAGTTCAGCCTGGCCCTGAGCTCACCATGGAGCCCAGGCAAGCCTCGAACTCAGCAATCCTCCTGTTACAGGGGTGAGCCACCACGCCCCAGCACTGTGGTATGTGGTACTGATTGCTGGTGGGCGTGAGTCATCACGCCCAGTATTATTGTACGTGGTTACTGGGGATCGAACTCAGGACCTTGCACTTGGGAGGCATGCGCCAGAACCACTGAGCTAAATCTCCAGCCCTCCCTGTTTTGTTTTATAGAACTACTAGATAGCATTTCAATTCATCAGCAGTTTAGTTAATAGCTCTAATTATATAGGCTGCATTACTTACTGTTTTGTTTTTAAATAACACCATTACCACACCTTATCAAATATCCTAGTGTTTAAAATTTTGCAGTTTCATACATATATTTTTATGACTGATTTATTCATGTCAGAATCCTAGCAGTGTCCTGATACTGTACTTCCATGACGTGTCTTGTTCTTAAATGCAAAGTGCATATAAACCTCCACTTGCCAAGTACCGTGGGGGATTGGGATCATTGGTAAAGTGATGCTCAGCATTCAAAAGGCCCTGGATTCAATCCGCAGAGCAAAGGAGAAAAAAGAAAGGCATGAATGAGGAAAGGGCAAAAGGAAAGGAGGGGGCTGTGGCACTTTTCTCTGTTCTTCTCTCGTGTGGTCTGTATGAATGTTACTTTCACTTCCTCGCTGTCTTGTCCTCTGTTAGCAGTGGCTGCCCAGCGTGACTGCCAGTTGCTGCGAATGTGCCCTTTTGTATTTGTCTCTTCTGAGTATGGTTTGGACTTGTTCACACAGGAAGTTTCTTGGACCAGTGCTCAGAGTGCAGTAGTTATTTAATAAGTGTATCATAAACTTAATAGCTAAACCCAGTTCCAAGGAGATCAGAGTCGTTTCCAGGCTCTGATTCAGCTCCAGGGGCTCTGGAGAGGATAGTAGGCGTCTTTCTTTTAACCCACTTCCCACCCGCCCTGGTCCTGGGTGTGAACCTGGGCCCTTTGCACTGGCTACATCCCAGCCCTTTCTTTCTTTCTTTCTTTTTTTTTTTTTCTTGAGACAGGGTCTCGCTTTATAGTTCAGGCTGGCCCTCAGCTCACTATGTAGCCCAGGCAAGTCTAGAACTCAGCAATTCTCCTGCCTCTGCCTCCCGAGTGCTGGGATGACAGGCGTGAGCCACCACGCCCGGCACTGTGGTATGTGGTATTGATTGCTGGTGGGCGTGAGTCACCATGCCCAGCATTGTTGTATGTGGTTACCAGATCGAACTCAGGACATTGTGCTTGGGAGGCAGGCGCCAGAACCACTGAGCTAAATCTTTGGCCTTGGAGCGTGTTTTCAGTTTAGGTGGGTCTGGCTTTTATTTCAGAATAGAAGAAGCTTTTCTGGCGGAGTCTTCTGAATGCATAGTGTGGGCTCCCTGCCTGCGCCTGGTCTGCACAGAACTCCGCTGGAGAGGCAGCCAGGTTTCATGGACTCTAGCCAAGTGCTCAGCCTTCAGCCCTCCTTCTCTCACTTGCCTGATGCTTAACTTGGGGCAGTTGATTTACATTCCCTGTGGCTCAGTTTCTTCACCTGTGCAATGGGGATAATGCTACCACTTTGTTAGGATTGTTGAAGCATAAATGAAATTGCATTTCGGAAAGTCTGTGCCACATGATAAGCAGTATTTGGAGTTTCTCTTACTGTTAGAGGGTAAGCAGTTCAGAATGCCAGTTGCCTAGCATCGTGGCCTCGGGCAGCAATGGTGAACCTTTTAGAGCTTCAGCGGTAACACACAGCCCACTGTAGCACACATGCTACAGGTTCATCACGTGGTCTGGTGGAATTTCCCACCAGCGTGACCCGAAAATCTCAGCTTGTACTAAAGGTTAATGTCACCTTGCCCAGGCGGTGGGCACTGATTTGTTGTTCTTACTTTTGTCTTCTCTGGTTTTTCTCTGCTGCACTTAAGGCATATGAATTTGGGAATTTACATAAAACAAGAATGTTGTTCTTGGAGTAATATTCACCCATGTCTTCAAGGAATTGCTATGTGTGTCTTTACCATCTCCCAAACCAGTAATCATTTCTGTGTTGGATGTACCTTAGCTTTCTTTTCCTATGTGGTAGAACCTTTTGAAGAAAAATATCTATTCTAAACCATTAAAAGTTATGGGATAGACCAGTTTTCTAGTTAATATCAAAATGTCCCAAATTTCTCAGTAGTGGGAACAGTCCCCAAACTGCAGGTTCAGAGGGGTAGGAGGTAGGCTGGTCTCTCTCAGCATAAGGTTAGAACAATTTTTGAGTTTCCTTTCTTTGCTAGGGATTGTTTTAGGATATGCAAGTGTGCCCGGCCTCAGGGGCGACAGACTTGAGAGCAGGTCTTAGGGACTGTAAGACTTGGGAGTGCAGACGAGGGAGTGGTAAGTGCTCCTGACAGCGCCTCATGTCCGCTTCAGTTTGACAAGCAAAACAAGAAGTCCTTACTGGATTTCAGGGCGCCGTCTCGAAACTCTGTCTCTCACCTGCACCGCTCTCAGAGTAGATGAAGACTGCTGTCTCCTTTTTCATGCTTGACGTAGTTGGCTGTGTCTTACTGTGACGTGGACTCTTGACTGACCATCTGTGTAGATTGAGACTTCGAGTTGACCCCAGTCATTACAACTTCGCTTCAAATGAGGCACTTATAGGTTCTTTGAGTTAGAGCCAACCACTCCATTTATTAAGCCTCAAGATCCCAAGTTGCTGCAACATTTAAAAAAATTAGGCATGACTCAAAGGACTAAGCCGATTTATCCCTTTTGTTGGGTAGAGTGGCATTGTTTTTGGAACGAGAAGTTGAGTGCAGACTGCCTTGGGTAAATTTTTCATCCAGGTAGCTGGCATCCAGGTAGCAGTGGGGTGCTCTGAAGCCTCCATATCACATGGGCACTGTGTGAAGTAATGGTTGGTTTCGGTTATGTTCTTGCTGTTCAGTGTCGAGCATGAATTGTAAACAAAATAGTACAGACCTGCAAGGCACCAAAGGACTAACAGTGAATGGCTGATTTTTTTGTCGAGAAGAGCAAGTGTATTTTTCAAAGTCCCATATTCTGGCTCAACTGTAGTTCATTCTCCAGGGGTCCCTGAAGCTGTTGGCATGCCAAGATCTCACTGAAAGGGAACACACATCACTGGGCTGAGGGAGTTTCAATTGAAGAGGAGCCAGACCTAAGAAAATTAACTTGGATTTTAAAAATGTATAGAATGATTTAAATAGTGGGATACAATCATCTGATTATCAATTTGACGTTTACCTGTGGGAGAACCGTCATAATCAAGCTACCATTCATCTTGCCTTTAACTACTGCATTTGAAGAAGATAAGAGGAAACAGGCAGATAGGGCTTTTGTAGAAGGGAAGGGGTCAAAAGGTGGGGATGTCCCAGCTCCCCGTGAGGAATGTAATTATTAGGGACTGCAAACATGTACCACTTAAAATGACTAAAGACATGTTGGATTACAGTGATGGAGTAAGTTCAGGCTCCTGACCCCTCAGAGGGCTCTAGTTAACTCACTTTCTCCACCGAGTGTGCTTGTACTGAGTATCTCCTCCTCACTGAGACCATTTCTACATTCTCCAGAGCATTTCAGCAGTTCAAGTTTAGGCAGCAGCCCTCACCCCCCACCCCATCACTGTTGACATAGTTTCTGAAATTTTACATTCTCCCTGAAGGTTTTGTGAATGAGAGAATAGCTTCTTTCTCATGAGCATGCCTGCTATGGATGCGGAAACCCAGGCATTTTAATTGGAATAGATACTCAAGATTCTTGTTCCTGTCTCCTCCCTTGACCACCTCAGCTCCCAGAGAACATTAAGTAACTCGATTTTGATTGGTTTTGCTTTTCCAATTTGCTATTGGTCTGTACCATGTATGTATGTCAGTGCTTATCTGTCTTACATTGTATGCAATTAAAATACAGGAATGTAAGCAAGACTCTGAGTTCAATCCCTAGCAGCACAAAAATAAGTAAGTAAATAGGTCAGACTTTTATAGTTTACAACTATGTTTGGTAAAGCATTGCCTTATGGGCCTGTGAAATACCTCCTTTCTGAGAAATTGTCCATTAATTTTGGAACCCTCACATAATAGATTATCTAGCATCCACATGTGGAATGCAGTTTTTTGAAGAGAGCTTATGTCATCAAGCTGGATTAATTTAATTTCACTATTTCATATTTTGGCATGTAGAATTTCCAATTAATAATTCAAAAAATGTGGATGTAAGGAGAATTGACATTAATAATTTTTGAAGTAGCATCATTCGCATATGTGATGGCATCTTAACTGTGTAAATATCATTTTTAATATAGAAAGTTATTTTAGTATATTTGGTTCCACATAGTTAAGATCTGCTAACGTGAGTATAATGTGCTCTGTCATGCATTGAATTTTGTATTTTTTTAATAGATAAAAATCCATTCCAGGTTCATGTTAACTAAATAAAAGCGAACCCACAAGGATATAACTTTTTCCCTCATGCATCAAGATGGTCCTAAATTTTTCCTCACATTTGTTTCTGGGCTTTGCCACATTATTAAAAAAGAAAAGTCTGTACTTTTGTGCTATAAGATAGGAATGTTTTAAGGGAAATTGTAAGTTTTCTTATTTTTTAAGATTGAAAATATACGTATAATGTCTTTAAAAGATTTCATGAATATGTTTTGTTTTTGTTTTTTGCGGTACTGGGGATCAAACTTGGGCCCTTGTGCGTCCAAGATTGGCACGGTACCACTTGAGCTAAATCCCCAGCCCTTATGTATGTATTTTTAATTTAAGAGTAATGTTACTTCTTTCCTATTTAATGCATCCCCAATGGGGCTGTAATTTACGTGTCTCCCTGCCGGGTGGCTCCAAACCACTAGAGGGGCATGCGTGGCCATAGTTGGGCAGTGTGGCACAGTCCCATTGGCTGGTACAAGCACCTGGTGGGACAGTGATGCCTGTGCGACCAGTGGTTGAAGCCTGTGAACCACGTCAAAAACAAGGTGCCTGGGCTGGGGATTTAGCTCAGTGGTTCTGGCTTCTGCCTCTGCAAATGCAAGGTCCCCAGTTTGATTCCTGGTAAACCCATACCACCATGCCAGGTGTGGTGACTCACGCCCACCAGCAATCAGTACCACATACCACAGTACTGGGCTTGGTGGCTCCTGCCTGTAATCCCAGCATTCAAGAGGCAGAGGCAGGAGGATTGCTGTGAGTTTGAGGCTTGCTTGGGCTACATAGTGAGCTCAGAGCCATCCTGAACTACAAAGTGAAACCCTGTCTCAAAAAAAAAACCCAAAATGAGAATTAACTTGTGTCATATACTGGTACAGATTACCCTATGTTGTCTGTGATTGTGAGCTGTATATAAAATGTACCAATAAATATCTGAAAAAAAAACAAGAAAACAAGGTGCCCAACTTCTTCCCAGTCCCCCAATCAGTTGTCAGATTTTGTCTACACACATATAGCTGTGTGTTCTACCATCTCTCTGTAGCCACAGTTGTGGATAATATGTGTCAGTGTGCACACAGGTGTTCTACCTGTCCTGTTCTACACCTTGTTTTCCCTCCAAGCACATTTTATCGTATTTTATCACATTTTATCTTATTTCATTCTAATCGCAGTATAATATTCCATTGTGTGGAAGTGTTTATCTTGGGTCTTATGACAGATACATAGATTTTGGCACATTTTTTGATGAAGTATATCTACTGCAGTGCTCTTGTACAAATGCATGTTTTTAGAGATAGAATTTGTTAGCCTGTAAACACATTTTAATGCTTCATGTTCTACAAATTTTCCACCATAAAGGATTTCTTAGAACAGATGTATATTCCTACCTAAAGTATGTGGAAGTTCCTATTTCTCTACATTAGTCATGACTTTTTTTTTTTTTTTTGAGACAGGGTCTCACTTTGTAGTTCAGGCTGGCCCTCAGCTCGCTATGTAGTCCAGGCTGGCCTTGAACTCACAGCGATTCTCCTGCCTCTGCCTCCCAAGTGCCGGGATGACAGGCGTGAGCCACTATGCTTGGCACTGTGGTATGTGGTATTGATTGCTGGTGGGCGTGAGTCTCCACGCCCAGCATTGTATGTGGTTACCAGGGATTGAACTCAGGACCTTGTGCTTGCAAGACAGGCGCCGGAACCACTGAACTAACCCTCCGGCCCTGCACTGAAATTCTTTAGGAGATAGGTAAAATTTGCGGTGTCAGTAACAGCCTCATAGATGTCAGTATTGAATAAATTCACTGGATAGAATGAAGCTAAATTTATTTTTATTTTCTGAGCTTGACCAGCCATTAATTTCATTCTCTGTCATCCTCCCATTATACCAGAAGCCCCTAGGTCTTCTAGTAGGCTTCCTTCCAGGGTATTTACTTAGAATGTACAAATGGAGATGGAAGGGTCCCTCAAAGATTCTGCCCTTTTCTCTTCTGTGCTGTATCGATAATATGACTTAACCCTGCTAGTTTACTCATAACTTTGTACTTTAGTTAATAAAAGGATCTAAGGGCTAGGGATTTAGCTCAAGTGGTATCACACCTACCTTGGAAGCACAAGAGCCCGAGTTTGCTCCCCTGTACCACCAAAAAAAAGAAAAAAAAAGGATCTAAACCAAGCAGAAGCCTATTCTAGAATTTTGAGTTGTTTGTACTAGTCATATGCTAGAAGCATATTGTATGATTCTTCTTGCTTTTTTCTCTTTTTTAAGAAATATCATTGGGTGTATTCATTTAGCATTCAGAACTGTAGCTGGCCACCCCTCCTTTGGGTGGTTTAGATCAGCCCTCTCCAGGCAGTACTTTGAAGTCTGTGAAATACATGGATAATTTAGGCTGACATACTTGGCAGGCCCATTTAAAAAGCAGAATTATTTGATGGAATGACACAAGAGGTCTGTTAACTGAATTATAAAGAACTGAAGAATTTCCAACAAACCCTAGCTTTGGCATGAAATTTAAATAGTTCTTATTTTGTGGCATGTAGTCAGTGAACTTCCTGTGATATAATATGGTCTCCTAGTACAAAATACTAGGAAATGGAAATTTGACTGTACCTGGCGGTTTCTCCAAGGAGGAGAGGGTGGAAGTCAGTGTGTGGTTATTTTCTCCTTTAATTCTATGCAGCTACAGTAGAGGGACTATCTTAGCATGATGTGAAGAAACAAGTCTGAAGGGAGTGCTAGCTATTGGGAAATTGAAAAACCAGCCACCCCGTGACAGAGTTGTGAGCAGTGCCTAAGTAGTGGCTTGAATCTAGTTATTATGGCATGTTTAATACATAGCCATCAAAGTCTTTCTTTAAAATATTGTAAAATTAAGTCTAAAAATATATTCATCTTTATATCTGTGATATAAACATCTTGTAATCTTTCTTAATTGGGATTTAAATTTTTGGAAGTTTTCTTTATTGTAATTTCATACTGGTCCATATTAAGATTCCCTAGTATGTCTTTTCTAAAATCTGAAGGTTTGGGTTGTTTGTTCGTCTGTGTTTTTCTGATGTTTTGAGACAGGCAAATTATGGGGCCCCAGCTGGCCTTGAACACATGGTGATCCTCCTGTCTCAGCCTCCCAAGTGCTGAGATTACTGTGTGTGCCACCACACTTGGCTCTAAAATCTTAAGTTTTTGATTCAGACATTGCTACTCTTACCAGAAAGGTAGGTTTTACATAATACAAGATTAAGGAAGAAGTATTCCAAGGCAAAGGTCACCAAAATAAAGCTTCCAGTTTCTGTTGCTGCACTTTCTGGGTGGTGCCACTGCTGCCGGGCGACTCTTACGGTCAGAATGGAACTACAAAGTAGTTTCAATACGTGCCTGTGTGTTAAAGTGGAACCATGTGACACTGGCAAATGGGGACCACATGGCAGAAATGCCCGGAAGCAAGTCAGTAGTATGAAAGGGATAATTTAGTTCTGTTGCATTTCATTTTTTTCCTCTTTCAGAGGCGGGAGACAGAGGGGTGTGTGAATGTTTGTGTTCCTACAGAATTAAGCTCCTCATTTTAGTTTATGCACATGGTTGGCTTACGAGGGCTTATGCCTGCCTGATTTCCATACTGATCTTTAGTCTTACATCTTTGATATTGCTTTTAGACATCACGTATCTTTATTCTTGAAACAGAAAATGACAGAGAGTGACAGCAGTACGGCTTTCACTTTTTAACCTCCCTGGCTTTTAATGTTGCTTTGGAGTAGGGTCCTTTGACCTTGGCACTATTGTATGTACTTAGCCCATTTTCCAGGCTTTAGTCATTTATTCAGGAAATAATCAGTGAGGGTTTGATCTGCCCAGCGCTGCACCAACTTTGACCCTTTCCAGCTAGGCATAACTACAGTGGGCACTTGAACCTTATATGCACTAGGAAACTGTACATGGCAGAAACAATTATTTCTCCAGATCCACTCAGAAGTTTAATTCAGTATACTTTCCATAAATTACGATACTGTTGGTAGCGAGGAACTTCACTGGCTTTTAAAAATGTGTTCCTAGGAATATATCCAAAGGAATTTTAAAAAATCACATTGGAAAGACAGATGTACATCCTTGTTCATAGCAGCTCAGTTTATGATAGCCAATCTTGGAAACAACCCGAATGCCCATCAATTGGAGACTGGATAAAGAAGGTGTGGGTTTTTAAAAAATGGAGTATTGCTCTGCCATAAAGAATGACAAGATTCATTCATTTATGTGCAAATGGAGACACCTGGAGGACACACTAATAAATAGATCACAGATATGCAAATACCAGATCTTTTCTTTGATATAAGCACCTGTAGAGGTAAAGGAGCTCTAGAATGTATGATAGTTTTTGTAGAATGGGAAATATCCAAAAGGAATTTGGTATGGGAACGTAATGAGGGGAAGGAATAAATATGATTCGGAAAAAAATAAAAGTATGTATATAGGGGGTGGGGAGGGGGTGGGTAAGCAGGGATGTGGATAAAAATGAAAATTGACCTGTGTCACATATTGGTACAAATTCCCGAATGTTGTGTGTGATTGTGAGCTGTGTATATAATATACCAATAAAGTTTATTGAATAATGCAAAAAATAATTATTCCAATTGTTTAAGTGGAACTCAGAAATATGAAAACTTCTACAAATTGAAGCATATGTTTAGCATATCAAAACATGTCAGAAATGCACACATTTGAGTAGGTACGCAGCCATATTTAAGTTGGCCCTTTCCTTACATCACGTGGCTGTTTTCCATTTAAATCCTTTACAGTGCACCACCAGGGCTTCAGGGTCACACAGTCCTGCTCAAACCCTGGCTTTGTGACTCGCTAGCTGTGTAACTAATTATGATCAGGTCTCACCAGCTACGTGACTTGGAGCAAGTTAATCATTCTGAGCTTTTGTTTCTCCATCTGTTTTGTAGGTATAATATTGATCTTGCAGAATTAAATAAGATGATAGATCATTAGATAGTTACTAAATACCTGGCATGTAGGAGACTTATCAGTTGTTAGTTTCCCTTTTACTGCATTTTATGTGCTCACTTTTCTGTTCCTTTAGTAGTGCAGAACGGTGTATTTAAACATCCATGTTGTATTTGGGTATACAAAGGAAAGGCACTTTGTGTTTTGTCAAATATGATCAGTATTTATTACCTCTGGTAGTGTCTGAAGACTTGCTCAACATATGCTAATGTGAAGTATGTATTTTCAGTTAATTCCCTCAGGTATCTTTTTTCTACTCTGAAAATGTGTTCAACATTCATTCAGTATCTGTGTTAAAACAGTGGTGTCCAGAATTTGTTATGGCATTGTAAAGGGATATACCCATTATAAAATTAAATGATACTGTTGACTTTATTTAGTCTCTTTTTTTTTTTTTTAGAGAGAGGGTCTCGCTTTGTAGTTCAGGCTGGCCCCGAGCTCACTATGTAGCCCAGGCAAGCCTGGAACTCAGCAATCCTCCTGCCTCTGCCTCCCGAGTGCTGGGATTACAGGTGTGAGCTACCACCCCCAGCACTGTGGGGTGTGGTATTGATTGCTGGTGGGCATGAGTCACCACGCCCAATATCATATCTTTGTATATGGTTACTGGGATGGAACCAGGGACCTTGTGCTTGCTAGGCAGGTGCAAGCAGCGGAACCACTGAGCTAAATCTTGGGGCCTAGTCTCTTTTTTAATATACAGTTTTTGTTAAAACAACAACAACATCACGATCCAAAAACAGTTCCATCACCCTGAAAATCTCTCCTGTTCCATTTCAGTCACACACTTAACCCTCTAGCCACTATCTGTTTTTTGTTGTTAGCATTTTGTCTCTTCTGTAATGTCATATAAATGCACTCACACTTTGTAGCCTTAGGAACTGGCTTCTTTCATTCAGCCTAGGTCATCACAGGATCAAGTTTATTGTTACTCTTTACTGTTAACATGGTATGGGTGTGCCATTTTGTTTAGCTATTTGTACACCAGAGCTCAATTGGATTGTTGTATTTTTTAAAAATCGATTTAATTTTTAGAGTAGAATAATATAAGCATGGAGAAGTTGAGAAATAAGTAAAAGTTGAAAAAAATTATCCTTGTGCAAACATAACCTCTGTTAACATTTAAATATATGTCTGTCAGTCTTTTTTCCCTTACCCTTTGTATGGAATTTTTTGGCTGATCCCTAGTTGTATATGCATAGTTGTGGTTCTTTTCTTCATATGTTTTCTAACATTATTATTCTACTAAAAAAGGATAAATTCCCCTCTTAGCAGATTTTTAAGTTTATAGTAAGTTTATTAACTGTGTGCATGTTATTTTACAGCTGATCTCTGGTACTGTTTGATTTTGCGTGGCTGAAACTCTTTTCCCATTTGCCCCTTTCCCTGGTCCCTGGCAACCACCACTCTACTTTCTGTTCCTGTGCATTGAAGGCTTTAGATAATGGAGTCATGTAGTGTTTGTCTTACTGTGACCTGCTTATCCATTTTGTAGTATAGCTTCATATTTTCAGTTGTGAGCAATGTATGTAATGTACATAGTTTCAAAGAGATTGCAAAGCAAACACAACTGCAACCATCACTCATTAAGAAATGGAATATTGCCAACATC
>PVIC010037936.1:0-17875 GCA_004025085.1 Thryonomys swinderianus | reverse complement strand
GCACTGTGGTATGTGGTATTGATTGTTGGTGGGTGTGAGTCTCCATGCCCAGCATTGTATGTGGTTGCCGGGGATCAAACTTGGGACCTTGCACTTGCGAGGCAGGTGCAGGAACCACTGAGCTAAATCTCTGGCTCCAATATCTTACTCTTTTTTTAAAAAAATTAGGTGTCAGAAAAATTTTCAATGTTTGGGGAAATGTTTATATTTATTATTCTGTGAGAAAAGCAAGTTATGATACAAGATGTAAAGGATATTTCAGACGTATAGGATAGATAGATATAGATATGTATGCATAGGTAAAAGGCCTAAAATTAATATGCTATAATGTTAATAGGATTAGCTAAAAATAGGTAATTTGCTTGTCTTCTTTTTCTCTCTAACATTGGGGATTAAACCCACAGCATCATACATGCTAGACAAGTACTTTGTATGCTTTTAGTTACTTAATTCTTAGAATTTTCTAAAATTTTAAATTGTTTTAAAACTTTTAAAAATATATTTAAATAACTGAAAATAGTTGACCTCTGTGAATACTGGGACAATAATTTGATGCTACAGTATTATAACAGTTCATGAAGAATGCCTGCCTGTAATCCTGTTGTGTATGTTGAAGTTTCTGGGGGAAAGAAAACCAACTGATGCCTAGAAAGTATATTGTATTACTTCAGCAGTTAAAATGTTCAGTTGCCACTAAAACCAGTGAAATTTGATGTTAAAACATGCTTAAAATTTGTTTAGAGTTGTACTTGATACATTAGCTCATAATTTCTTCCTCACTGAAAATAATACTCTTATTTTTAGGCATTATCCAATTGGTTTGCTATTTGATCTTCTTGCGTCAAGTTCAGCTCTCCCATGGAACATCATAGTACATTTTAAGGTATGGTTTAAATACCACTTTCTGTGAGTACTACATGTGATACATAATACAGTAGAATTATTTTTTTAAAAAGTAGAATTGTTGCCATTCTCATGATACTCTTTTAGTTTATAAGCTTCTATTAGTGTTTACCTATAAAATATTTTTTGATTTCTTCCTGACTTGACTGAACCACTTAAACTTTTTAGTTTGGATTGTGTAAAGATAAAACTACTTCTCAAACTTTAAGGATTAGGGTTTTGATTTTTAGAGCCGAATATTCTATATTAAAAAATGATAATTGTTTGGAAATTTTATGTGAATTAAAAAAATTAAAATAGAGCAAAATTCCTGGGTATCGACTTGGGCATGGGACTAGAAAGAGAGACCTACTACTGAGTAATTGTAAGGCTGTATTGATTGAAGGAAGAGAAAATTTAGATGGAAGTCCAAAGATTTTTATATCTTTGTCTGGAGAAATGTTTATTTCTGTAGTTTCTAATGCCAGGTTAAATATAATGTGATCTAGTTTTGACTTAGTATGTAATAAAGCACTGGACCCTTTTTTTTCTTCATCCACCTTGCTTCTGCTCAACCACACTCATATCCCCTATCTCCGTGGCTTTCACAAATGCCAGTGAAGAATTAGAAATCTCTTAATTGATCACTTTCAGTGACTCTCAAATGGTAACAGACAGTAGGAGGGAGACATGCAGAGTTTGAAAAAGTCATTTAGATATGTTTGCTTTCCTGTATGTGTAACCATTCAACGCTGCTCCTTAAAGTTACCTCATCCATTTTTCCTGTCACTTTTCCTTCTGGTGTAAAATTTAATTGAGACTGTAGGTCAGTGGAACTTACAATTTCCATGTACATGTGCACTAATCTGCTTTGTGCCGTAGTATGTTACTATAGATTATAATTATCATGGAGCCTTTCAGATTGAGCACTTGACTCAGTGTATGAATTTCAGTTACCATGGTGGGTGCAGAGCAAGGGCTATGTATATACAATTTTAATTTAGATGGTATAAAGATAAAACTAATGTAGACACAATAAGGGTAGAGGTTCTATATTGCTTAACCTCTCTTTCCTGTTAGTGTTGGGAAATGAGAAAATACTTAGAGAGTTTTTGGGTGGTTCTTTTTCTTTGGAGACAGGGTCTCAATTTGTAGTTCAGGCTGGCCCTGAGCTCACTATGTAGCCCAGGCAAGCCTCGAATGCAGCAATCCTCCTGCCTCTGCTTGCCTGCTGGGATTACAGGCCTGAGCTACCAGGCCCGGCAACACTCAGATTCTTAAGGATGTGTGGCTGACACTAACGTCCTCCATAATTGCTGATTGAATGAGTCAGTGGATGGTAATAATGTAGAAATGGCTAAGGATTGTTTCTACCAGAGTAGTGCAAAGAGTCTCAAAGGACTTGGGCAGGGCATCTATCAGATGAAATTTGTACATGGAATATAGAGACTACTTGTTCCCTTAAGACTATTTTGGGTGAAGCAGTACAATTGTTTTTTCCTTTTGGTGGAGATCAAGTGCAGGGACTTGCATATGTTGTACAAGTGCTCTAACATAGAGAATCACACAGCCCTAAATTATTAATTATTGTTGGTCTTTTTTCCACTACCTTCACTGAGGCATATCTGACAAGCTCCAAGCCCTTGGGAGTATTTGATATTTGGGTCTCCGTGAGTGTTCCTTGCTGCTCAAATGGATCAGTGGGGATGGAACCTAGGGATGCTCTACTACTGAATTAGATCCCCAGCTCTATTTAAATTTTATTTTCAGACAAAGGTTTGCTAAGTTGCCCATACTAGCACAACTTGGTATTCTCTTGCCTCAGCCTCCTTAGTGGCTGGGATTATAGGCATGTGCCCCCACACCAGGCTTAGTTATTATAATCTTCACCCTATAGTCCACATCTTTGTAATATCTTATGTAGCACATACATAAAATATACGAATGTAAAATATGAGGTATACATAATAAGCTTGTATTGTATGCCAGATATGGATATATTGAGGAAAAACACTAATGTCATTTGTTGTTTGGTTTCCCAGATGAACTAGCCATTTTTTTTTTCTTTTTTAATTGAACATTATTTTGCTAGAAGAATGGCTGAGAGACAAACTTTGGTTGTTTAGACTGGGGTATTTGTCAGACTTTTTTTTTTTTGAAGATATATTTATTAAATGTCATGATCATACATTTAGCAACCATCAGCTGCATTAGAACCCTTAACTGGAATGCTTTACACATTCCATAGAAGAGAAACTAAAGCAATTAGCTAAACAGTAGCAGTATAGTTTTTTAGTTTTTTTGCCCATACATATGAATATTGTCTAAAACATGTCTTTTTTGTAGCAACTAGGCCCTGCTACCATGGTATGTAGCTAACTTCACAACCTGTGGTAACCTGTAGCTTTGTTGTTAAGTTTCTGGTAGTGCTATCCTGCTAAGCCTTGGTGCCTGGCAGTAATTAAAACCTGCCACTGTCATAAGAATGACTGTCACTAGAACTGCCATAGCTACCTTGATTCGATAGTTTGGCAAATTAATAGCCTTCATTACCACAGAGGCCAGAGTTTCTGTCTTCAAAGTTTCATTCCAAAATTTGAAGATTGATTGTTGTAATTGTCAAAATTATGTTTACCTTCCACCACTTCCAAAATTGCTTTGATTGTTATCAAATCCATTGTAGCCATCTCCCTACCACCACCACAGCTTTCAAAAAATCACCTGAACCATTTTCTACTAGACAAATTGTCTTGGCCATCAAAACCACCTCCATGACTTTCAACAGTTTCTAGAGCCTCTTTGTTATGTGAAGTACTAATCATCTCTTGCTTCAACAGAATGAGCTTTCCTTGGTTTACTACTGTGGCCATTTGCAGTATGGTATTTCTGAATATTTATGTTCATATAGTCATAAGATTTTGAAAAAACATAGCTCCTCTTTCCATTGCCTTTGTCAGTCATGATTTCATTCACTTCAGTTTTCCCATATAGTTCTCAAAAGTGATGTTCTTTAGTATCTTCTTTAAGGCCACCAGCAAAGATCTTTTTCAGTTAAGTAAACATACGGATTTTGAGAATCTTCTTTTGATCAGCTGTCTTTGGTTTCTCAACTTTTCCATCCACCTTGCATGGTCCTGATTCAGAGCTGTATCCACTACCTTCACTGCGGCATATCTGACAAGCTCCAAACCCTTGGGAGTAGTTGATACTTGGGTCTCCTTGAGTGTTACCTGCTACTCAAATGGATCAGTTGTTTGAAAGCTCATAGGAAGAGATAATGTATCTTGGTTTAGTCTTCTGCATATGGAAAACTAGTTTTCCCAGTATCATTTATTAAAGAAGCTATCTTTATTCCACTGAAGGTGTTTAGTCCCTGTGTTAAAGGTAATACAGTGCACTTATAGTTGTTCGTATATTTTGTCTTCCTTTCCATTAATCCCCAGGTCTCTATCAGTACCATGCTATTTTTATTATGGTAGTTTTGTAGTTTAATTTCAAGTCAAGGACTGTTTGCCTTTGTCTGCCTTGCCTTTGTTGCCCAGAATTGCTTTTCCTATTCTAGGCCTCTTGAAGTAAATTCAGTCCATGGCTGCTGAGTCCCAGGTTCACTTGGCTCCCTCCCTAAAATGGCATCTGACCAAGTACCCTCACCAGGGAACCTAGAAGATACTTGCACTGCAGTCACTCACTGGCTGTTTTGGTAACCAGCATCCACTGTTACATTTCTCCCAGAAGACCTCTGGTGTTACCTGCCCTCACTGTCTCTGTGGATTGGAGCCTCCCCATGCCAAGAGCCAGTGAGAAATTAAAGATTGCCTTCTCCTTTTTCTGTGTTGAAGTCTGTCTCTTCACCTTTTCTGTGTGTTCTAATTTTACCTTTGGATCCTTCTTGAATTCCAGGTGTCCATCTCCCTCTTTTTTTTGTATCAAGAATCAAATTTAGGGGTTTGTTCATGCCAGGTAGGCTCTGGCGCCACTGAGCTACATCCCCGGCTCTCTCCTCTTTTCTTTCCCAAGTTGTTATATTCTGGTGTCTGGATTTTGAATCTCAGAGAAGTTGGTTTGTTGCTGTGTCCCATTCTGCCATCTTCCTGGAATCAAGTTTTATGATTTCTTCCTTACAGTAGCTTTGGATTTACATTGCTCTTTTTTTTTTTTTAAAGGACGTAAGCTATTCATTTATTTGGGCTTGCTGTGTAATTTTTTGATGTGGACATTCATAGGGATAAACTTCTGTTTTAAGACTCCCTTCATTATGTCCTACGGGTTATGGAATGTTGTACTGGTATTATAGATGATTGTAGGAACTAACTTCTTCCGAAATTTCTACTGTGATCCATTGCTTATTCAGGAGAGTATTGTTTAATTTCCATGTGTTTGCATAATTTCTGTGGTTTCTTTTGTCATTGATTTCTAGTTTAATTACACTGTTTTGTGATATTACATGAGATAATTGATTCTTTTGCATTTACTTAAGCATGGATTATGAATTATATGTGGTTTATTCTGGGGAAAGTGTTATGTGCTGCTGAGAAGAATGCCTATTGTTTTATTGGATGGAATACCTTACCTAGTAAGTTCATTTGTCTGAAGATGGGGTTAACTTTGACAGCTCTTTTTTTTTTTGTTTTTTTTTTTTTTAGTCTAGTTTATCTCTTTGAGACAAAGGGATATTGGGGTCCTCTGCAGTCATTGTATTAATGTTTATAAACTGATGGAGTTGGGTGTGCCAATATTTGGGGCATACGTGTTTTTAATTGTTATTTTTTCTTGTTAAATTGTTCCCTTAATCTATGTGTGTGACCTTTCTCTCCTTTGATCGGTTTTGGCTTGAAATCCATTGATCTATAATAAAAGTTATGCTTGTTTTCAGGCTCATGTTGTATAGAATATTGTTTCTATCCTTTGATTTCTATTTTATGAATTTTTTTTGGATGAAATGTGTTTCCTGTTTACAGAATGTTAGGGTGTGTTCCTTTTTTCATCCTTTTAAAAATCCAATGTATAAATTTGTGTCTTTCAATTGGGAAGTTGAGACCTTTAGTGAAAGGTGTTGGCTTACTCCTTTGCTAGCATTAATTTTTTGTGTGATACTCCTTTTTTCCCTCCCATCTGCTTAATGGCTCACCTTCTTGATGTATTCATTCCACTAAACTTTTTTATTTTTTATTTTTTTGCTTTGTTGGCTGCATTATTTCTTTATAAGATATCCTTGAAAATTTTTTGGTCCGCTGGATATGTGGTCATGAATTTTGTTTTTAAGTTCTCGAGTTTATTTATTTTTAAAATTGATTTTTTTGGGTACATTTTATATATACATTATGATCATATTCAACACTGAAAATTTGTACCAGTCAGTACATGGCACATCTTGGTTCTCATTTTTCTCATTCCCCTGCCATCCCTACAACTCCCCACCACTTCATACATAAACTTTGTTTCCTTTTGAATATTTTCTTCATATTACACTTTGCTAATCATACATTTTAGAACTCATTTATACTTTCAGTTTCTCATACCAGAGAAATGATACAGTATTTATACATATGTGCCTATTTATTTTACTTCTCAGTATGTCCTCAAGGTATATCCGTTTGAGTATAAATGACTCAAATTTATCATTCTTTAAGACAGAGTAATACTCCAGTGGTCATGAGTTTCTTAAAGTGCACCTTTTCATGTAAAGTTTTTTTCTCCATCAGTTTTTTTTTTTTTTTTTTTTTGAGACAGGGTCTCGCTTTGTAGTTCAGGCTAGCTCTGAGCTCACTATGTAGCCCAGGCAAGCCTCGAACTCAGCAATCCTCCTGTCTCTGCCTCCCGAGTGCTGGGATGACAGGTGTGAGCCACCACACCCGGCACTGTGGTATGTGGTATGTGGTATGTGGTATTGATTGCTGTTGGGCGTGAGTCTCCACTCCCAGCATTGTATATGGTTACCGGGGATCGAACTCAGGACCTTGCGCTTGTGAGGCAGGTGCCAGAACCACTGAGCTAACCCTCCAGCCCTCTCCATCAGTTTTGAAGCATACTTTTGCAGGATATTGTTCTGGATTGGAAATTATTTTAGGGTCTGAAACACTTCTCTCTAGGCTCTCTTGATCTTTAAGGTTTGTGTTGAGAAAAGTACTGTAATTCTAATATGTTTATAAGTGTTAGTTTTTGTTTTGCTTTTCTATAAAAGCTTTTTTAAGATTTTGTCCTTATGTTAGACTTCTGGGATTTTGACCAGGCTGAATCTTAGAGAAGTTCTGGTGATGTGTAGTTCTATTTGGATTGCTCATCTGTATGTTAATTTTTCCTCCTTACCTGAAAAGCTTTCTGCTATAATTTTTGTAAACATAGATTTTTTATATGTCATTTTTGTTATCTTGTTTTTGTTATCTTGCTTTTTCCTTTTTTCTTTTAAAATTTTTCTTTCCCTTCTTTGTTTTCCCTGCCTCTCTGTAGTTCCCCTCTCCCTTTGAAAACTTTCTCCCTATTTCATAGTACCTATTTACATTTTGGACTTCATTTACACCTTTAGTTTCTCATACTAGAGAAATGATGCAGTATTTACACATGTGTCCTATTTATTTCACTTATATGTTGCCTCAAGGTGCATCCATTTAGCTATAAATGTCTCAAGTTTAACTTTATGGATGTGTAGTACTCCAAATTATATATAAAAAAATCTTCATTATATACTCACCAGTTGTTGGGCTTTAGGGTTGTTTCCAAGATTACAGACTATGCCGCTATAAACATCAGTGCACATACGTTGCTATTGTATGATGCTTTTAATACTTTGGTGAATATATCCAGCAAGGATATAGTGCCAAGTGGGACCTTTAATCCTTGTCTTTTTCTTTTTTTTTTGAGACGGTCTCGCTTTGTAGTTCAGGATAGCCCTGAGTTCACTGTGTAGCCCAGGCAAGCCTTGAAGTCAGCAATCCTCCTGTTTCTGCCTCCTGAGTGCTGGGATTACAGGTGTGAGCCACCATGCCTGGCTAATCTTAGTCTTTTGAGGAATCTTCATACTGATTTCCTCAGTATGGTTGCACCAGTCTACATTCCCACCAACAGAAGAGAAGGGTTCCTTTATACCTACAACCCTGCCAAGTGTTTATTGTTGGTTGATTATTTGATGGCAGCCATTCTTTCTGGAGTGAGATGGAATCTCTGTGTTGTTTTCTTCTGTATCTCTCAAATGACCAGTGATGTTCAGTATTGTTTTGTGTTTATGTGCTGCATCTACTTCTTCATCTGAAATATATTTGTTCATTTCAGATGCCCATTTTTTAATTGAGCCTTTAAATTTGGGAGGGATCTTGATTTTTTTAAAGTTATTTATATATTCCAGATAGCAGTCCTTTGAGGAACAGGAGCTATCCTTCCAGTACTGTTATATAGATTGAAATCCAGCAGCATACTTCATAGAACTAGAGAAAACAATCCAGAAATATATCTCAACCGAGAAGAGACCTGGCAGGGGGTATCACAGTCCCCAACTTGAAACTATACTATAGAGCTACTGTGATAAAAATAGCATGGTATTGGCAAAGAAACAGACCCGAGAATCAATGGAACAGATTAAAAGATGCAGAAACAACTCAAGATGTACTAAGCCACCTCATCTTTGACAAAAGAAACAAACACCCTACTGGAGTAAAGATAGCCTCTTTTTTTTTGAGACAGGGTCTTGTTTTGTAGTTCAGGCTGGCCCTGAGCTCACTATGAAGCCCAGGCAAGCCTCAAACTCAGCAATCCTCCTGCCTCTGCCTCCTGAGAGTTGGGATTACAGGTGTGAGCCACCACACCCAGCATTGTGGTGTGTGGTATTGATTGCTGCTGGAGGTGAGTCACCATGCCCAGTATTGTTATATGTGGTTACCGGAGATCTAACCAGTGACCTTGTGCTTATGAGGCAGATGTCAGAATCACTGAGCTAAATCTCTGGCCCAACACAATTTTTGAGACACACTAACTTCCTTTTTAAAGATTCCACACTTGGCCCGGAGATTTCAACACAATTTTTGAGACACACTAACTTCCTTCTTAAAAATTCCACACTTGGGCTAGGGATTTCAACACAATTTTTGAGACACTAACTTCGTTTTTAAAAATTCCCCACTTGGGGGCCAGAGAGTTAGTTCAGTGGTTCTGGTGCCTGCCTAGCATGCACAAGGTTCCTGATTCAATTCTTGGTAACCACATAAAACAATACTGGGCACGCCCACCAGCAATCAGTACCACATATCACAATGCCGGGCATGGTAGCTCATGCCTGTAATCCCAGCACTTGGGAGGTAGAGGCAGGATGATGGCTGTGAGTTTGCAGCTTGCCTGGGCTACATAGTGAGCTCATTGAACTACAAAGCGAGATCTTATCTCAAAACAAACACACACATGCCCACACACACACACACACACACACACACACACAAACCATATTGTGGTGTCAGGGGTTTAGCTCAGTGATTCCACACCTGCCTTGCAAGCACAAGGCCCTGAGTTCTATCTCTGGTATGAAAAGAAAAATTTTTGTGACTAGGTGAAGCCAGTGAGGTCTTTAAAATGCCTAATTCTACTGTATCATCTGCATATTGGTTGTAGGGTGAACAAATCCTGTAATACCTTTGTGGTATGGGATTTGAATTTTGTAGGAATAGACATTTTAATTTTGCATAGGAACAATAACTAGGGGTAACAGAGTACATGTGTTAAGTGAAATATGGTTAGCATTAAGATAATTGCTTATGTGCTGACCTCTCCTGAATGTTGGGAATAAGACAAGAAAGTTTTTATGCCTATCTTTTTTTTTTTTTTTTTGAGACAGGGTCTCGCTTTGTAGTTCAGACTGGCCCTGAGATCACTATGTAGCCCAGGCAAGCCTGGAACTCAGCAATCCTCCTGCCTCTGCCTCCTGAGTGCTGGGATTACAGGCGTGAGCTACCATGCCTGGCTGCCTATCTATCTTGATATGCCTGAAAAGGCACTGCTATTGGTTCTGATAGATATCTGTAGCTGGTGTGACAAAATATAAAGTGTCTATCTCTTATCCAAGATGTTTGAAGAAGACCAGATTCTTTCACATAGGAAAGTTTTTTAGATTGTAGAATTTTTGTCTAGACGTTAACAGTTGAGCATCACTAATGCAAGAAATTAGGAATGCTCTAAAATAATGAAAAATTTTTGAGTATCATGTTTATCCAAAATATTTAACATTGTGGATTAGGGTTGCCGAAAAATATAGTAGCTTAAAATAACATACGTTTATTTTCCAATAGTTTCTGTGGTCAGGAGTCTGGGTATCATTGAATCCTCTGCTCAGCATTATAAGCACAGAAAACAAATAAATGTGGATATATATGTGTGTGTGTGTATTTTTTTTTTAAAACATCAACCTATCTATAGCTAAAATAGGTAAGACTGGAACTTCATGAAAATAGCAGGTTAGCAGTTGCCATTGAATAATGGAATTAAAGGTAATTTTAGTTCCTGCACTGTAGTTTTCTACATTTTAAAAAACTTCTGTCTTACTTTTCTTGCTACTGAGACAAAATACCAGACACCCAAAGTTAAACGAGGAAAGGTTTAAAATTTGTAGAAGTTTCAGTCCATAGTCATAGTCCATAACTGGCTCCGACACAGGGTGACATGACATCGCAGAGGAGAAATAGTCTGTGGCATGGCAAACAGAAGGCAGTAAGCCTGCCTTCTTGTGACCCTTTATTTTCCATCCATTCTGCAAGCCTACTGATTGGTGCCACCTATATCCAGGGTAGGGTATCCTTTATTCACAATTAATCCCAGTATCACACCTTAATCCACATTCATACACACTAATCCAGCCACTTGTGTACCTATGAGTATGTAAAGCTTTCAGGGACATCTAGATACAAGGCATAATACTCTGCAAATACATCTTTCTGTATAAAACTTGTAGAATAAAGAAATAACCATTTTACAGGATATAAATGTTCTTTGCTAAAATTTTGGAATATATAGAAAAGAATTTTTGGAGATAAGATCTCACAGTGCATTTCAGGTTGATCCTGAAGTATTTAGCCTAGGCTAGATTTGACCTTAAGATGATCCTCCTGCCCCACCTTCTTGAATGCTAGCATTGCAGGCATGTACCCCCATGCCCAGGAAGAAAAGAGATATTTTAAAATAAATAACAGATTCCTTGATTTTAAAGTGACAATAAAGGGAAAATATGTGGAACCTACAGAATGGGGAAAATATTTGCAAATCAGTTGTGTAATAACAGTGTAGAGTATAAAAGCTCTTACAGTGGAAAGACACTTAACAAAAAGATGGTCAAAGGCTTTGAAAAGATATTTTTTCAGAGAAGATTTGTAATTGGGAAGGAAACACAAGAAAAAATGCTTTTTATGATTAGTCTTTAGGTAAAAGTGGAAAAAATATCTCTTCACACCCACTAGATTGATCATAATAAAAAGGTGGACAATAACAGATGTTATAGAAAGTGTACTAATTAGAACCTTCATACATTGCTGATAAGAATATAAAATGCTGCTGTCCTCAAGCATTCCCACATGTCTTCAAATGATAGAAGTAGACTTGCCATGTCATCCAGCTATTCCAGTCCTAGTATCACACCTCAAAAAACTGAAGACATGTCCACACTGAAATTGTACGTGAATATAGCTGCATTACATGGAATAGGCAAAAAGTAGAAACAGCCCAAATGTCCATGGTGTAATAAAGGACAGCCTATTAACATACAACAGAACAGAATTCTTTCATGAAGAAGACTGATTCCCTATTATATACTGTAACTTTGAAAATACTTCACTAAGTAAAAAGGCACACACAAAACTGCATATTGTACAGTTTGTTTCTTTTAGATGTCCATGATAGGCAAATATATAAAGATACATTGATTTCCTGGCCAGAGAGCAGGATGTAAAGTGACAACTGATGAGTATTGGATTTTTTTTTTCTTGCTGAGGTATTGAAAGTGTTTCAGAATTATAGAACTGGTGATGGTTGAGAATAAAATGAAAAACTGTAGAAATTGTACTTAAATTTTTTTGGGGGGTGGCTAAGTAATTTGAGGGGTTTGCCAGTAGAACAGAGAGGTTCAAGAAGTACCTAAGAGAGCAGTGGTTTCTGATGTCCTTGGCAGGACTGGATCTCCCCAGCATTGCTGTCCCAGAAAAGGGTGTACTCTTTGAAAGGGTGACTTGTTTTCCCTGATGGTGCTGGGGATTGAAACTAGGATAGTGGTGGCAGACCTATGGCACAGATGAGCAGCAAATTGTTTATCATTGAATGCTCTAAAAGGTCATCACTCTGAGTTCTACCTCTAACCCCCTGCGACTCTCTCTCAGTTGTGCCAGCTGGGCTGGAACTTGGCAGCCCTCTTCCCTCAGCCTCCCACGATATTGAGATTATAGGTGTGTACCACTCCATCCTGGTAAAGAGTGACTTTTAAAATGTGAATTGTATATGAATTTGTTATGTTTTAGTTCTAAAATGTCCCCCCAAACTCTGATGTGTCTAGAGTGGGGCTTGTTCAGAAGAGGTGGGCCACTGGGGATGTGACCTGAAAGGTTATACTTTTTCCTGGCTCCTCCCTTGTCTCTTTGCTTCCTGGCTGTAGTGGACTGAGCAGCTTTCCTCTACCATGTTACTGCACCATGCCTGTAACCAAGGCATGAACTGAGCTCCCTAAAACCATGAGCCAGAACAAACTATCTTTTTCTTTTTTTGAGACGGTCTCGTTTTGTAGTTCAGACTGGCTCTGAGCTCATTGTGTAGCCTAGGCAAGCCTCAAACTCAGCAATCCTCCTGTCTCTGCCTCCCAAGTGCTGGGATTACAGGCATGAGCCACCATGCCCAGCACTGTGGTATGTGGTATTGATTGCTGGTGGGCGTGAGTCTCCATGCCCAGCATTGTATGTGGTTACCGGGGATCGAACTCAGGACCTTGCGCTTGCAAGGCAGGCACCGGAACCACTGAGCTAACCCTCCGGGCCAGAATAAACTCTCTTAAGTTGTGGGTATTATTTTTTCACAGCCATGGAAAAGTGACTAATACATAATATACATAATATATCTCAGATGCATAATATATCTCATGCATAATATATTAAAAAATAGTTATTAGTAATATATGCAAGAAACTGGAAACTGCATGTAGGATATTTAGAAAACCTCAGTTTTCTGGATATTTGATTTTATTTTCATACATCAAACTGTGGAAATAAAAAAAGCAAAAAAATGTGAAAGTCAGAAAAATGACATAATATGAAAGGGAATGTTAACATAAATGATAAGTAGTTTCTTATCACAAAAACAGTAGCATTCCAAAGGTAAAGTAACAACATCTTAAAATATTATAGTTATAGGCAAGAATAAAACATCAGAAAAGGTAAATGAACAGTAAATAAGTATAAAGTACCAATTCTTTTAATTTCTTTATGAGAAAAACTGTTTAGAGAAAGTAAAATATACTTGTGAGGATTGACTCAGAATATATGATTAAGTAAAATCTTGTGACCACAGTGTCCAGAGGTTAGGAACACAAAATCTTAAATAGGCCCTTGATCAAAAGAGATACTACTGGGAAATGCAGCACTATTTCAAAGTAGATGTTGATGAGAACACAGCATATTAAAGTTGGGGAGATTTGCCTAAAGCAGTGTTCAGTGGGAATTAAAAACCTTCATCCTCTGTGGAAGAGAAGTTATATGCACAAATGAAGGATGAAAGGTTGACTATTATTACAGATAAAATAGCCATTAAGAAGATAGTAGGAAGCATTATGAATAATTTCCTGCCAGTAAATTTGACATATGGGCATATTCAATGAAGATGAAATTTACTAAAACTGACACAAGAAAAAACCAGAAGTAAATAGCTATATAAAGAAATTGGATTGTTAGTTTTATAAAACCTCACAGAACTCCTTACATCAGTAGTTTATTGGTGAATTCTATAAAATAAGCTTTTCATTTCAGAAAAGAGGAAGGGGACATTTTCTTTTTTTTTTTTGAGACGGGGTCTCACTTTGTAGTTCAGTCTGGCCCTGAGCTCACTGTGTAGCCCAGGCAAGCCTGGAACTCAGCAGTCCTCCTGCCTCTGCCTCCTGAGTGCTGGGATTATAGGCGTGAGCCACCACGCCCGGCACTGTGGTATGTGGTATTGATGGCTGGTGGGCGTGAGTCTCCACGCCCAGCATTGTCTGTGGTCACCGGGGATCAAAGTCAGGGCCTTGCGCTTGCGAGGCAGGCACTGGAACCACTGAGCTAAATCTCCAGCCCAGGACGGGATAACTCTTGATACTGAAATTAAAAGAAAATTGCACATCAATATCCCTTGTGAGTATTAATACAAAGGCCTTCCTGAAATGTTAATAAATTAATTGAGCATATTTTATATATTGAATGTGTACATAATATAGTATAATACAAACTATGGCTGAGTTTATAACAGGAATTTAAGATTGATTAAACACTTGAATATGAATTTAATTCACTGCATCAACAGAATTTAAGTACAAAATCCATACAGTAAAATCAATAGAAATAGAAGAAAAAAAAATTGACAATTCAGTAACCATTTATCACCAAAACTCTTAGCAAGGTTAGAAATAAAAGGAAAATTTCTGTATTTGACAAAGTGTATATATAAAAAGGCTATTGATAAAAAAAAATACTGAGTCATGGCTTATTGAATATTTCACCCTATTACCAAGAAAAAAGCAAGGATATGTTCAACTACTTCTGTAGGCAATTCTGCTTTTCTTTTTTAAAAAAATTGTGCTGTTAATAAAAATGGAACAGTAAAAACCATAGGAGTTACAGGGAATAAGGTTAGAGACTGTTAATAAAAATGGAACAATAGCCAGGTGTGGTGGCTCACGCCTGCAATCCCAGCACTCAGGAGGCAGAGGCAGGATTGTTGAGTTCAGGGCTTGCATAGTGTGCTCAGAGCCAGCCTGAACTACAGAGCGAGACTTTGTCTCCCAATAAAAACCATAGGAGTGGGCCGGAGGGTTAGCTCAGTGGTTCAGGCGCCTGCCTCGCAAGCGCAAGGTCCTGAGTTCGATCCCCGGTAAACCACATACAATGCTGGGCGTGGAGACTCACGCCCACCAGCAATCAACACCGCATACCACAATGCCGGGCGTGGTGGCTCACGCCTGTAATCCCAGCACTCGGGAGGCAGAGACAAGAGGATTGCTGAGTTCGCGGCAGCTTGCCTGGGCACCATAGTGAGCTCAGGGCCAGCCTGAACTACAAAGCAAGACCCTGTCTCCAAAAAGAAAAAAAAAAAAAAACAAAAAAAAAAACCATAGGAGTTACAGGAAGAGACTGTCTAACTTACTTTCTTGTTGCTGGAACAAAATACTCAACATCCGCAATTAAAGAAAAAAGGTTTAATGTACCTCACAGTTGGTACAGGTTTCAATCCACAGTTGCCTGCTTTGAGGCAGGGTGGCATGGAAGAGGAGTGTTACAGAGGAGAAACAGTTCATGGCAGCACAGACAGGATGCAGAGACTTCCTTCCTGTTTGCTTTTGTATTCCATTCAGGTTACAGGCTTATTGGTTGGTGCCACCCACACCTCTTCAGTAAGTTCATCATATACACTCAGAACGATGCCAGACCAGTCACTGGACTAATCCATTATCATCGCAGTAGTCAGTTCTGCCTCCCAAAGCTCAGCCAATGAGCACCTCTGCCTTTGGGGAACATCTCAGTACAAGCCATCACAGAGACATATCATCCTGAAACTTTCAGTAGTTAAAATACAGGAACCTAATAAAATTCAGAACACTTTAATGCATGTTAAGTGATTGAGAAATAGGGGTATATTATGATAAATATGATCATTCAAGTTGAAAAAGTTTGGAGATTGGTTGTAGAAATTATCTTTGGAGGAGATGCAGTTGTGAAATAGTCAAGGGTGTGTGTTATTTTGAATCTGAAAGTTGTAATACTTGATATGAATGAGTATAAACCGTAGCACTTGAAGTAATGGGTCCATTTCTGAAGTAGTTGAATGCTCATGCACATTCTGTCTTCCTGTGCAGATTGGTTTTTCTCTGTGTACCTTTAATCTCTTTTGAACTGTAAGTATGCACACAATTCACATGTTCAGCTTCTTCCCTAATACATCAGCACTGAGGTGATGTATAGTACTTAAACAGAAAGTTCACAGGCCTGGTGTGGTGGTGCACACCTGTAATCTCAGCACTTGATAGGCTGAAGCAGGAGGATCAGCAGGAGTTTGAGGCTGGCCTAAACTACATAGTGATTTTAAGACCAGCCTGAACTACCCAGTGAGGCCCTGTCTCAAAAAACAAAACAAAAAGGAAGTTGACAGAACGTATGATTTACCAATAAGCAAACAAAAGGCACTTAGCATCTGTAGTCATCAGGCAAATGTAAATTTAAACTAAGTGTGGTACTATTTTATACTTTATTAGCATAACTGAAATGAAAAAGACTGACAGTATTAAGTCTGAAGACATAAATTAACCAGAATTGCCATATGTTGCTGGTAGGATTTTAAATTGTAGTATCACATTGAAAAATACAGTTTGGTGATATTTTTTTTGTTGTGGTTTAGTTTTTGACTTTGTGGTACTGGAGATTGAACCCAGGACCTTGTGCATGCTAGGCAAGGTCTGTACTACTGAACTCTATCTTCAAGCCTTTTTATTTTATTTCATGTATTGTATTGTATTGTATTGTATTGTATTGTATTGTATTGTATTGTATTGTATTGTGTTGTATTGTATTGTGTTGTATTCTATTGTATTGTATTGTATTGTATTGTGTTGTGTTGTGTTGTGTTGTGTTGTGTTGTATTGTATTGTATTGTATTGTATTGTATTGTATTGTATTGTATTGTACTGTTTGAGACAGGGTCTCGCTTTGTAGTTCAAACTGGCCCTGAGCTCATTATGTAGCCCAGGCAAGTCTTGAACTCAGCAATCCTCCTGCTTCTGCCTCCCAAGTGCTGGGATTACAGGCATGAGTCACCACACCCGGCATTGCTGTATGTGGTACTGATTGCTGATGGGCATGAGTCACCACGCCTGGTACTGTTGTATGTGGTTACCGGGAATCAAACTGAGGACCTTGTGCTTGCTAGGCAGGTACCAGAACCACTGAGCTAAATCTCTGGCCCTTTATTACTTGTTTTGAGATGAAGTCTAAATTGTCAGTCTGGTCTTGAATTTGGAGCTTCTGCCTCAGTCTCCTCCTGAGTAGGGCAGGTTTCTTAGGACAGATTTTAAATAATGTTAACTATGCCTTATAGATTGAGCCTTTCTGCTTTCAGCTGTATACACTCAAGAAAGATGAAAATATATGTGTAATCACAGACTGCTTAATTAATGTGATAGCAGCTGTCTTAATAGTAGCCAAAACCTCAAAACAGTTCATATAAATATTAGTAAGTTTTTGGATAAGCATTGTTGTATGTTCATTCACTGGCAAACTACTTAGTGACAAAAAGGAACTAAATATTAATATAGCATGAGTGAATCTCAAAAGTACTTTTGTAGTAATCCCAGCACTCAGGAGTCAGAGACAGAAGGATTGCTGAGTTCCAGGCTTGCCTAGGCTACATAGTGAGCTCAGGGCAAGCCTAAACTACAAAGCATGACCCTGTCTCAAAAAAAAAAAAAAAAAGCACTGTTGTAAGTAAAAGATGCAAGGTTGTACCTGTTGTGAAGCTTTGTTATGCACAAAATGAATCAGTTTCTGAGAGTAGAATTAGAGAGCTGATTAGAAAGATCATGAAGTGTCTTTTAAGAGTTTGGGAGTGTGATGATAATTCACACTTTTTTCGTTTTGTTTTGTTTTGTTTGTTTTGTTTTGAGGCAGGGTCTTTATAGTTCAGGCTGGCCCTGAGCTCACTTTGCAGCCCAGGCAAGCCTTGAACTCAGCAATCCTCCTGCCTCTGCCTCGAGAGTGCTGGGATTACAGGCATGAGCCACCACACCCGGCGTTTGTTTTGTTTTTTT
>PVIC010037935.1:0-17841 GCA_004025085.1 Thryonomys swinderianus | reverse complement strand
GCTTTTTGGAGACAGGGTCTCGCTTTGTAGTTCAGGCTGGCCCTGAGCTCACTATGGTGCCCAGGCAAGCCGCCGCGAACTCAGCAATCCTCCTGTCCCTGCCTCCCGAGTGCTGGGATTACAGGCGTGAGCCACCACGCCCGGCATTGTGGTATGCGGTGTTGATTGCTGCTGGGCGTGAGTCTCCACGCCCAGCATTGTATGTGGTTTCCGGGGATTGAACACAGGACCTTGCGCTTGCGAGGCAGGCGCCGGAACCACTGAGCTAACCCTCCAGCCCCAGATAGGCTTTTTATAAAACTTCTTGGTGTGTGTGTGTGCCTCTCCTCTTCTGACTCTTTCAAGGGCCATGTCAGTAGCTTTCGGGTCTAAACAAATGATCCAAGCAGCTCTTATCCCCACACTCCTAATTTAATTTCAGCTGCAAAGACCCTATTTCCAAATGAGGCCACATTAGTAAGATCTGGATGTTAGTGTAGATGCAGCTTCTTAGTGGTCACTATTCCACCCAATACAGGCCAGATAATAAATCTCTTGTGCTTTGAGAAATATATGGCATCTATGATACGTGGTGAATTGCCATTGCAGAAAAGCAGTCATGTACACAAATATGCACACAAATGGATGCGACTCAGTTCCAATAAAACCCTTTTTTGCAAAAGCAAATGATAAGCTGGATTTAGCAATTGGGTTGTAGTTGAATGGCCACTTTTTAAACTTCTTTCAAATTCGTAGACCTTAAAAGTCCAGCCCTATCAGGACAGGCTAATATTAAGGTAAGCAAGTGTTTCAATATCCTTTGAACAGGTTTTCTTGGATCCCAATCTACTTCCCAGTAACTATATAGCTTTCTGCAAGTTTTGCCTGGCAAAACAGAACTTTCAGTGTTACTGGTTGTTCTAAAGTATTTCAAAGGTTTAGCATGCAGAACTTGACATGTAGCTCTGTTGCAAAGCACTTGGTTAGCATGTGGCAGTGCCTGGGTTCCACCACTAGCACTGCAATAAAAGAACTAAGCACGCAGACCGTTGAGTGTGATGGTTGCTTTTCTATTTTTCAGACACTGGGGATCAAACCCAACACCTCATGCATGGACAAGTAGAGTCCACGCATGGACTCTACCCCCAGCCAGGATAGCAGTTGCCTTTAAGGGGTTAGATGAAAGTGCCTTCCATCTCCCTTATATAGTGGTTTGAATAAGTCAATATTTTCCCTCTGCAAAGGTTGCAAGGTAAATATAGGATTCCCAGTTAAATTTGAAGTTTAGGTAAATAATCAATAAAACTTCATAATAAATAGGGCCTAAATGTTTCATGGTGTAGATTTATGTTCTACAAAATGTTCCTATTCATCTGGAATTCAAATTTGACTGAACATGCTGCATTTTTATTTGCAATATCTGGCAACCCCAAACTTGAGTTTTCTTACTTTTGTAAGTAGAAGCAAAGTGAATGATGTCAAAATCACCTTTTTATTGTGAAATAGGTAATTTTATATACACATCGTGATCACAATCAACATTGAGTATTTGTACCAATATATGAATAACTTAATTCTCACTTTTCCCATACCCCTACCCACCCTACAACCCCCATCACCTATATGCATAAGCTTTGTTTCCCCATTTTTTACCATCAAAATTTTTTCTTTTCTCTTATTACTTACCCCGACCCCCATTTCCCTTAGGATATTTTCTATTTTACAATGAGGACATACTCATAAGTTAAATAAATAGGTCACAGATGTGTAAATATTATATGTTTTCTCTGGTATAAGAAACTGAATATGTAAATAAGTCCTAGAATGTAGGATAGCTAGATATTAAAAATCACTTTAATCATAAAATATAAGACATTCTTTATCAGTCTCTTGTCTTTATTTTTTTGTCTTGTTTCATTTACACAAATAATGAATAGCTCCACTTTCATAATAAGGTATGAGAATGTCTGTTTTTTGCAATTTCATCATCTCAGTAATATTATTCATCTAATTTTTTGTCACTGGCATGACACTAATATTATTTTTGTTCATTTGTTTTCAAACTGAAATATTTTTATTTTGAAAATAATATGTATTCAATAAAATAAATTGTATCTAATTTTATATTTGAACATAATAACATAATGGCTGTATGCTTGTGGATATAGATTTTATATAATTAAAAAATGAAACTACTCTTACAAGTTAAATTCCAACAGAAAAGTGTAATTTAAAAACGGTAAGTTAACATGTAGTGAGACTTGGCTGAAACATGCATTTTATTGGGTAAAGATGACTGGGACATATCAGGGTATGATGGTGGTCAAATGATTTTATTTTATCTTTCATTTTATTAAAATGGTAAGCCATGACTCATCCTGTCATCATCATTAATTTTGATTTTACTTTATTTAAAAATGTGTGTGTGCTCATCAGTTCTGTGTCATTTTAGTCAATTATTTGGTGAAACTTAAGTACAGTGCTTTTAAAAGGCTACTTAATTTTTCATTGTATGCTTACTATTGCTGTGACTGAAAATAAACCTGCTAGCAAATAAAAAAGCAATAGTGCTTACACTATTACACTATTATGTTGACGCTTACATTGGGGCATGCGTTTTAAAAAAATTTCCTCTGCTTATGTTAGAGAGAACCATGTAATGATTCAAGTCTTTCCCTACCTTTCCAGTATTCTCTAATAGGTTTACTACAAAACGCTTTTATCAACACATGCTGTGAGATTATTGGGCAAAAAAATCATTTCCCCCCTATACCTTCTTCTGTACAATTCTCTCCAGTTCATGACCTCTAAAGCAGTATATTGTTCACCCCTACAACCTTGATTGGATTATGTCAGATCATTTTCAACTTATGAAATAACTTACAAAAGCAAGAAATTCTGTGAAAGTGTTATAAATTACATGTGCGAGAGATAAACTCTGTTCTCACTATTAACAGCACAATGTGGTCAGAACATAGAATATTCTTCTATGTAAGAATATTCTAAGCTAGGAATGGGTAACATGATATCAGTCAGCATACTAAGAATCAAATACAATCACTTCAGGCACCAGTGTGATTAGAGACACAAGTACAGTACACAGTGGGCTAATTTATAGTGAGATCTCAGATATCAGGAGTCAGCAAACATTTTCTCTAAAGAGTCAGTTGCCACTTTAGGGTCCACAGAGTCTCTTTTGCACCTACTTAACTCTGACAATGAAGCACAAACACAGTTGTGTATCATACATATATAAATAAATGACTGTGGTTGGGTTCAAATAAAACTTTATTTATAAAACCAATAGTGTTATGGCTTGAATCTTAAATTTCCCCAAGTCCCATTTATTAAAGTCTTGGTCTTTTGTTGAAGGCTGTACTAGAAGGTGGTGGAAACTTCAGGAGGTGGTGGCCCTTCCTCCTACCTGGAGGAAGTAGTCATTAGGGGTGTGCTCTTGAAGGGCAAGTTGGCACCCCAGCCACCCCTTACTCTTTCTCCTCTTCCTGCCCCTGATAAGACTATCAGCTTTCCTCTGCCACACATTACCCATTAGGATGTTTCTGCCTCATCACAGGCACCATAACAATGAAGTCAACCGATTATGGTACAAGACCTCTGAAACAATGAGCCAAAATAAACCTTTCCTTCTTTTGAGTTGACTTTCACATGTATTTGGTCACAGAGATAGAAAACTGACTAACAAACCCTATTTGGAATTTTGCTCATGGTCCATAATTTACCAATCTTTGATATAAATATTCCAAAATCATGTTTACAGATGATGATAGAATTAAAAATACAAAATGAAAAGATTATTAGGTACTCCAAATAATATTATATAACTTTTCTAAAGATTTAACTTATTCTATACAGTTTTTCAAATTTTCCAATAGTGCTATACATAAATTTGTCCAATTTTTCTTTTGTTAATTACATTTTCTAAATATTCATGGTTGGGTTTAAGCAAAGTTGCTGATTTGTACATGTTAATCTTAAATCTGATTACTTCTTGAAATTTAATGTTTTGTTAGGGTATGAGTTGATTGAATTGCCTTTTCCAGGTGAATAATGCTATAAATTGCAAATCATGACATAGTCACAAACCTCATTTATCTTTCTTGTCTAAAAATACTAAGAAGCCTAGAATATTGCTAATCAAGCAATGAAAGCAAACAATCTTGACTTGATCCTTTCCAACACTTAGTTAACTAATAGTTTTGACTTTTTTCATTGTGACTTTATGAAAGCATTCAAAAATTCTTTGACTTGTACATTTTTTCTGTGCTCCTGCTTTTGATAAGATGTACAAAATGGGGCTCAGGTTCATTACATGTCAATACTGGACTGAAGCCTTGGTGTCAGTTGGTTAGTGGCTTATGAAAACACTGGCACATGACCAATTCAATTAATTTGTTGGTGGGTGTACAAAATATGAAAAACTAATTCCTATACCAATCATTACTCAAGGATATGACTTTTGGCTCAAATAAATCATTCAGTACTATTGGGTAATGTAGAGACAATTAGGATGGCCATCGAGAAGGTCAGCTTGTACATTCTGAGAAAGGCAGTGTTTAACTTCATAATGAATTCATACTGTAGTCAAAATTACTTCTGCAATCTTAAGTGTCAGTTGTTAAATTATTGTCATTTAGCTCCAACCTACTCTTCTATTCTCTGCTCTGTGATGCTAGGGCTGAGACTCATTCTTGCTTTGCCGGATCACTCCTGTTGGGCTCAGTCACCAAAGAGAGGCAGAAGCAGACTGAAGGCCAGAAAGGAGAGAGGGATTTGTTTTATCCTATCTGTTTCCTATTTGCTTCATATGCATTTCTTGTTTGATTAAACTGATTCTATCATCATCACTCAGCCGCACCTCTTTACTCTGGCAATGGCCAGGGCTTCCTGTAGCAGTAGTTGAATTCAGTTTTCCTTTTTCAATATATGAAGGGCCAGCTGCATTGCACTCACCACCATCCTGAGATAGTAAAACTCCCTGAGCAGTGTGCTGTTCTCAAGGCTCAGAGCTCTGACTCCATGGACCCCTCCTCCTCCAAGCCTTTACCATTTTGTTATCTCCTTTTATTCTCCTCGCTTCTTGCAGTTGATGCCTCTATAACACATCAGTGCTTTCTCTTGTAGTTTTTTTGGTTATGTAGCTGACAGTTTAATTTAGTCAAGAACTCTCCATATTGAGTTTTCTCTGTTATAACTTCTGATGTGACCTCTATCTCTTGACTGGACCTTGACTGATATTTATTTGCAGAAAAAGACTTCCTTACTGATTATATGAATTCATGTTAGTGTTAATGCAACTGGGGTTGTTCTGATATTTCCCCTCCTTTCCAGGATCCTTTTATTTTTGGAGAGCAGAAGGCTATCATTGACGATGATGTAAATCATGATTAAGATATATACATACATATACATATTATGGTGGTACAGTTTAAATGTATAAGCTAAATTGACTTTGGAGCTGCTTAGAAAATCAATAAGGCACACTTCAAGGTGTTTCTGTGTGGGTTATAGAGGTGTGACTTTGGGTACTTATATGTAGTCTTTGAACCCCTCCTCTCTGGCACCGCCTGTCTACTCTGCTTCGTGGCCATCATGAACTAAGCAGCTTTGCTCAACAATGTCCTCTGGTATGATGTTTCTTCTATGGAACCAGCCAACTATGGACTGAATCCTCTGAAACCATAGGCCTCATACCTCTCACTTAAATTATGTCAGGTATTGTATCCCAACCAATGGAACACTGGCTAATACACACAGGCATACATATATTTCTTAAAAACATAAGTGTCACTCTAAGTTTTTCCTCTCTTTTTTAAGGCCTTTTCTGCCTTGTTGAAATTTAAAATTGAAATATTTTATGAAGTATCACTTTTAACAACAATTAGAAAGCAAACCATTTGAAGGGCTACTAATCGTTAAATTTTCAGGATGTTAAACACAAAACCACTTTTTCCAAACAAAGTTTAGAAAGAAAAATGAAAATTCAAGACAGAACATATTATAGTCATGATAAAGAAGAAAAAACACGAGAAGTGAATTTGTTTTAGCCTGTGGAAGAGATCATAAACATGTGTGAGTGTGTGTGTGTTCAACAAGTCTAATAATATAGAAGAAAATCATCTTTGTGTGAGAAAGAAATTATTTTCTCCTTATAAAATCAGGAATGTAGAGAAGTCACTGGAAAACAGCTGAATTAAGCTGGGTGAGAGTGAAATATCAGCACATTGGTGGTGTTTCCAACTTGTCTCAGGCACTAAACCACAAGATGAAATTTGAAAATTATAAACTCAACAGTTATAAATACTTGGTATTGAGAGCATTTGATACATAGATGTTCCTGTAGGGAAACCCAGCATGTATTTATGCTGATAATGGAGGGGGATTTCTGCTCCCCTTGGTCACTGGTTTAACATCAGAAACTATAGACCTTGTACTTCCTGATTTTCAAATTCATGAAACATTTAAAATTTGGATGGCAGGACTCAGAAAACTGAGCAACATTCCCCACCTCCATGCACTCAGGTGAATAACATGATTTAGTCTGTACTTGTTTATTACTGAGCATTTCAATTTAAGAAGCCTTCTACATACATATAGATAAGTGTAGAGGTGGATACTAAGCTTGTTCATTTTCTAGGTATTTCTGTCAGTCCACCTATTCACTCATCCTGCCTCAGTAGTGAGTTAGGTACTGATGAGGTAAAAATTGTGTCTGCTCTGATCTCACATTTTTGCACTTTACCTGTGACTCCAGGAATAGGAGGAATAGTAAACTCTGTACAGAAACATGTATATTTTGAAAAGTGTTTCTAATATTCCCCCCCCCATTTTAACAAGCCACCATTAAAACTCAAGTGAAAGAAAAAAAAAAGACTTGACTCTTTCAAACTCCAGGAATTTCCTCAGAATCTTTAATTTGTAGTTATTGTTGTTTTGTTTTACTTGTTTGTTTTTAGTTGGATTCTTTATTGGTGCATTTTATATACAACTCACAATCACACCCAACATTAGGGAATTTGTACCAGTAGTATATGACACATTAATTCTCTCTCTTTTTTTTTTTTTTGAGACAGGTTCTTGCTTTGTGGTTCTCACTGGCCCTGAGCTCAACATGTAGCCCAGGAAAGCCTAGAACTCAGCAATCCTCCTGCCTCTGCCTCCTGAGTGCCTGGATTACAGGTGTGAGCCACCATTCCTAACACTGTGGTATGTGGTATAGATGGCTGGTGGGCGTGAGTCACCACGCCCAGCATTGTTATGTGGTTACTGGGATCGAACTCAGGGCCTTGCGCTTGTGAGACAGGCGCTGGAACCACTGAGCTAATTCTCTGGCCCAAGTTAATTCTCATTTTTACCCACATCCCTACCCACCCACAACCCCCCACCCCTTATATACATACTCTTTTATTTTCTTTCGGAATCATATTAATTCTTTCCCTTCATTATGTTCCCACGTCAAATTCCCTCTGGATATTTCCTATTTTACAAAAACTATTATACATTCTAGAACTCATTTACATCTATAGGTTTTCAAACCAAAGAAAAAATCCAGTATTTGCATATCTGAGATCTGTGTTTGTTTTGTTTTTTGAGTCAGGGTCTCTCTTTGTAGTTCAGGCTGGCCCTGAGCTCACTATGTAGCCCAAGCAAGCCTCGAACTCAGCAATTCTTCTGCCTCTGCCTCTCGGGTGCTGGGATAATAGGTGTGAACCACCAGGCCCGACACTGTGGTATGTGGTACTGATTGCTGGTGGGTAGGAGTCACCATGCTTGGTATTGTGGCATGTGGTTACCAGGGACTGAACTCAGGACTTTGTGTTTGCTTGGCAGGTGACGGAACCAATGTGCTAAATGTCCAGGCCTGTAATTGATATTTTTTTTTTTGAGACAGGGTCTCGCTTTGTAGTTCATGCTTGCCCTGAGCTCACTATGTAGCCCAGGCAAGCCTCGAACTCAGCAATCCCCCTGTCTCTGCCTCCTGAGTGCTGGGATTACAGGCATGAGCCACCACGCCAGGCACTGTGGTATGTGGTATTGATTGCTGGTGGGCGTGAGTCTCCACGCCCAGCATTATATGTGGTTACCAGGGATCGAACTCAGGATCTTGAGCTTGCCGGAAACACTGAGCTTACCCTCCAGCCCTGTAATTCATATTTTTAATTGTGTCTCCCACTTACTATTTCTCTGCTTCATTAGTGATCTCTTATCTTAAGATTCCATCCATACTGTTTCTCTGCTGTATTCCAGTGGCCATCTCTTACAGTAGTTCTCATTTTCTGTTAGAATAAGCCCTTTGAGCATTCTCTTTTTGGCTGTAGACCAAGGGAAAAACCTTGCTTGACTTAGGTCCACCTCTCTGCTTATCTCACCTGGAACACAGTAAGTGTTTGATAAATATGTACTGTCTGAAACATTTTGCTGGCAAATCAGAGATTAAGACATAGAAACATCAGCTCCTCCTTAAAGTTCTCAACAGTTTTATCTATTTGCCATCCCTTCCGGTGTCCTCTTCCCCACCTTGCCTTGAAAGTGCTTGATGGCAGAGCTCATATGAAATCTTTGCTGTTTCACCTCTCATCTTCCCTCTCTCTCCCTCCTGCTTATTCATGAACAAATCTGTTAGCTGCAATTTTTTCACTTAGACCACTTGTTTGTAAAATTTTCCCCCTAAAATATTCAAAGACAAATACTTTCATTTCTCCAAAACAAATAATTTGCATTGGTAATGAAATAGGATCTTCTAAACTGTTGCTCACCAATGGTCAAAGCTTTTATCCATTATTATTTTAAAATTTCAACAGGTTTCTAGAAATAACTGCTAGTGTCCCCTTCTTGGTTATAGCAAAGGCTTTAATGCAGTTTGGAACTGACAACATGTACTGGCAGCAGTCTCTTCAGGGTCCAAAAAGTTAGAAATAGAAATGCAATGAGTTAGTTCAATCAACATTTCTAACGTTCATGTACACAGAGGAGTTTATAAGAACTCATTTATTTCTTTTAGCTGTGTAAGTGGGTTTTCTCTATCTCCTTCTGTCAAATTAGCATTATCAGCCAGTATTTTCAAGGGAGAGATACAACCTGGAAATCCAGCAGATGAAATAAATAATAGTGAGGAGTGTGTCATAGGAGAAGTGAAAACATGGGAACTCCATGGCCTCCTTTATACTCATTAACAGATATTACAGCAAGCAGGTGGTGTAGTCTCACAGGAAACATTTAATGTCAGATGCTAATCATTTCCATTCTTACTTATATCCCAGGGTGTAGGAAGAAAGTCTGAAACACAGTCTTGAATATCAATGTAATAATATGAATTTTATGTGCAGTAAAGTTGTTTTGAAATAGATTTGGTTACTCTACTCTTTTACTAGCTGAAAAAACATAAGAATATAATACTCAAAAGAAATAGTTTTATGATTTATAAAAACATACTCACCTTATTTTGTCATATAGCATAACATACCCCCAAACATAAAAATTGTAGAAAATTATATAATATACATTTGTACTTATAACAAGATTAAACAGATAAAAATGTCTTGCTGTTTTCATCTTTAAAATAAAGTACTGCAGGTGTATCTGTAAGATCTCTATCTTTTCCTCCTCCTCCTGAAGTCCATGTGTTTTGTTCCACAAATTGTTTTTAACTCCAACACTTTAAACATAAATCCAGAAATAAATCACATTGTGTTTTAAGTTTTCTACATAAATGATATAATGATATGTATTGTGTGCCTTGTTCCTTAGCCATTAGCCATTTTGTTCTTTACATTTATCCAGGCAGATATATGCATTTTCACTATTTTATACCTGTTTTCTGAACACCACAGTTGCTTATTTTCTAAATTAAGGAATAGATTATCTTCAGTGTCCTAGTAAATTCTCTTTCTAGAGTTTCTAGAAATGAAGTTGTGCAACCAATATGTATGTGTATCTGCATTTTTATTAACTACTGCAGAAATGCTACTCAAAGAAATAAATGTATTTATGACCAATTCCTTTCAATTCCTGTTTCTCTATGTTCTATTCTTGCCAAAATTTGTCTTCAGACAATATGTTTTGCCAGTCTGACTGAACAAATGATATTGCATCCCTTTTCAAATGTACATTTCCCCAGTTATAGATCTGAGTGACTTTCTATATGGCTTATTAGCCATTGAGAATTATGCTTCTCTGGACTATCTATTGATCCTTTGTTCATACTTCCTTCAGATTGGTTGAACTTCTCATAGAACTTCCCTTTAAAATCATTTGGGCCTAGTGTTCATGTCACAGACAGATTTTACATTATTATTTCAGTTTTTGGTAGTTTTGTTTTCTTTATTAAAGTCAGTTTCATAAGACAAATATTCTGGTAATACATTACCTTCTTAAATTTCAAGTTTGCCTTTAATTTCTTTCTTTTTTTTTTTTTTTTTGCTTTTTGGAGACAGGGTCTCGCTTTGTAGTTCAGGCTGGCCCTGAGCTCACTATGGTGCCCAGGCAAGCCGCCGTGATCTCAGCAATCCTCCTGTCTCTGCCTCCCGAGTGCTGGGATTACAGGCGCGAGCCACCACGCCCAGCATTATATGTGGTAACTGGGGATCAAACTCAGGTCCTTGCGCTTGCGAGGCAGGCGCAGGAACCACTGAGCTAACCCTCCGGCCCTTGCCTTTAATTTCTAATGGTATATTAGCTGGGTATAAAATTATAGACCACAGTTAATTTCTCTCATTATTTGAAAAATAATGAATGTTATTTTATCTATATTATTGACATGTGAAGGCAGTTGTTGATGTTGTAGATAATCTGGGTTTGCTTGTTCAATGTTCTGTTTTTCCTTCACCTGCACTTTCATTGGTATGTATGGGTATGAACTTGGTTTTGTTTATCTTAGTCAGTACATATTCTATTCTTTAAGTCTTAAGAGTCATATTGTTAAAACATGAAAAATTCTCTACTATTATCTTGCAAATATTGCCTTTTGGTTAACCTCTCATTATATCTTAGCCCCTCTTTCATATTTTCTATGTCTTTATCTCTCCATGCTTTGTTATGATTAACAGCCTCAGATTTCTTGACCACTAAACATCTCTTTAGATAGTTTTTTGTTTAACTTACCTAGTAAGTTTTTAGTTTCAACAGCCATATCTTTTTAACTTCTGGAAATTGTATTTGGCTAATTTTCAAGGGCCTGTTCTGATTTTGGTTACTTCTGTTCTGTTTAGTTATGTGAAATATCCTTTTTTTCCCAGTGCTGGAGACCCAGCCCAGGGCTTTATGAATGCTAGGCAAGTGCTCTCCTAGTGAGTTACATCCTCATGCTCCTTAAATGTACTTTTTTATAGTGTCTAGTGCACAATCTCCTTACTTGCTCTTTCTTGGGTTCTAATTATACTATTTTCTAGGGCTGTTGATTCTTGGCTCATGATGGACCTTGTCCTCAATTATAAATAATTTTGTTTTTAAAAAAAGATGACGGGGAGTATAATTCAATGGTAGAATGTTTGCTCAACATGTGTGAGACTTTGGATTTGATCCAGCAATGTTTTTAAAAAGGGAAACTTATTAAAAACATATCAGTCAAGCTCCTAGCAAGAAATAGCTGTTACATCAAATATAGCAATTGAGGAGAGTTTCATAAAGACTTTACAAAAATACAGTCAGGAATAAGAGCAGCCAAAAGATGGTGAAACACATAGCTCCTGCTATTCAAAAGCCTGAATGGTACAGGAGGTGAGTGACTACCAGACCTGCAGAAAACCAGAGGGCTGTTTGATATGGGTCATGGTCTTAGTGGAGAAAAACAAACACTGCTAACTAGTGGCCCTGCAGAGATATAGCTGGGGAGCAAATGCAATGATCTTGCTATCCTAAAGTCCTTGTTCTCTTGCCATTACCTTCCACTAGCTGATACTACTGAAATGCTAAGAACTTCACGTGATAGTGAAGAATGAAGTCAATGCACTGGGGAATAAAGCAGGGTAGAGAAGGATGAAGAGCAAAATTGGAGTGGCAACTGAATAACATTCAGCATAATTGTACACTCGCATTAAGGTGTAACTTATATGTTGGGGATCCTGCTGCCTAGAAGCAGGGCATACTCATCCATATCAGCTTTCTGTTTATGCCTTGAAGATGCTTAAAGCTATCTCTGGTCTACACTCAATTCCTGCATCATTTTTTTTTTCATCTTAGGTTTTCACAATCTACAAGTTTGTCTTAAATTCTAAACTTAAACCATGAGAGGGACAGACTCACAATTATGCATTTTGAAAGGAAATATTATTCTGATACAGCCATATATTATGGTTACTCTGAGATGATGCGGCACCCTGTCAGTCACTGTTGTCAGTCTGATCCAGAGTTCCATTGAGAGGCACACTGGGAAGGGTACACATCTTTTAAAATTCAAAATTCTCATTTATGTGTATGCTTCTTATTTCTCTATCTTATTAACAACACTTTTTTGTTCTAAGATCTTTGTGTTTCTTTCGCTGTTATAGAAGAAATGTAACTTCTCATCTGTTACCTGTAAGTTATACCAAATACATGTCCCCTGAAATTGAATAATAAATTCCAAAAGATAGTGTAGTTTAAGACTAGGAAATATTTGAAAAATACAAAGAGATTTTTGAAAGACAAGAAGTATCTTGAGGGGGTTGCTGTTGAGGCTGTTTGTCAGGGGTAATTTATACAGCAAAGTCAGAAGTGGATACAACATAGGTCAAATTGTAATTAACCTACTAGGTTACAAATGTAGCTGCTTACCTAATATTGATCCAGTAGCAAAGAGGGGCACGTAGGAAAGGTTTGCTGCAGGCATCTTTAACCTTGGATTATTGATTACTTCTAAAACAGGAAAATTTGGAGATGAGATAGGTGTAGGTATTTTGGTCATCCACCCATGTATCTGATGCATATCTGAATTTAATGCAATGGATTTTATAATTTACAATGTAGTCCAAACTTCTGCTATACTCTAAGGAAATATGAAAATCTGTACACTGTAACTTTATCTTGAGGCCTTGACTTTCTAAGTTGTGCCTTCAGCCACAATATTGATGTCATATATCTACTGATTTCCTTGAGAGGCCAGTCCATTTCTGGCATATTAATATCTGTCTAATTTAACTGCCTATCATATTCCTACTTCTAAAGAGATATCACTAACTACATATCACTTAGAGTTTGGCAGCCTCTAGGGGAGAATAAATATGTTTTTCCCAAGAGATTAAAACACAAACACTAGAATAGAGATGCAAATTAGGGAAAGATCCATATCCAGGCACTGTGTTAAAGAAATTAGAATAGCTATTGTAAGAGCTCGCTCATAGATCACTGTATTGATGGAAGCTATCTCTAGGTCTGATGTGCCTTTTAAGAGATCTATGTGTAAGTCTGATATGCTTTTAAGAGATTTTCTTCTCCAAATATGAATTATGTATCTAAAGACAACAAATTTGATTTATTATTGTCTATTTCCCTCAAGTATTAGATGAAAAAAATGAAGAGTTTGGTGTATTTGAAGGGCAGTTTTTGCTAAGGAATTTAAAGATGCTTGTTCAGTTTTCATAGCTTCCATTTTACCATTTTAGCCTCGCTGAACCATAACAGTGGTCACATACTTGTGTAGCTAGAAACTGCCAGCAGCGGTCAATAATTGAAGCCCCCTTTGTATAGCTCGCCATTATTACTATGTTATTCTTATAGATCTTTTGATTATACTTCTTTATTGGGTATTTAAAACCACATTAAAGTGAGACCTGCATTAATCAAATTAATCGCTTTTATATTTGAAGGTCAATTGAGGCTCTGCAGGCAGTCCTTCGGAACCACGTACAGAGACTCTCAGCCCTTCTATCCATATCAGCTCAAAGTCTTTTTGGCTATGTGATTTTGTATGAAATCTCCACTGATGATCCTCCTTTTTGACACGCTATTCTTGACTAGTTTTCTCTAGGGTCCAACAGTCTTCTTGCTCAGGAAGTCGAGTGATTTACCAAAGTTGAAGGATCCTGCAGAAAAATTTCCATCATTTCCTGGATCCTTATTGACCTTGGAGTTCCAGGGCCAAAATATACTCTGTATTATTAGCCCAGTTATCTTTCTACCTCTGATCTCTAAGTCTCAGTTGTTGAGCACTAAGATTAACAGTTGAAATATACATACATACATACATACATATATATATATATATATATATATATATATATATATATATATATATATATATATATTTCTTCACGAACCAGTGTCATTTCAGAAGTGAAATTCTTGTAGAATGCTAATAAGTAAGGATTTATCAAGGATGGTTGAAATCAAGAAGAGCATATCATTTTAGTGTCACTATTATGATGACATTACTAGAGCCATTAATTTTGTCTTTCTTTTTTTTTTTTTTTTGTTTTGTTTTGTTTTGTTTTGTTTGTGGTACTGGGGATTGAACTCGGGTCCTTGTGCATCCAAAGTTGGTGTGGTACCACTTGAGCTAAATCCCCAGCTCAATTTTGTCATTCTTTCTGAAACTATATAGAATAAATTTTTATTATTTTACTTATTAAATATCAAATTACATACATTTACCTAATTCATTATTTTTCAGCAGATTCTCTGTTATCACAGTGACATTTAAGTAAAATATGCCTTGTATAGATGTAGTTTACAGATTATTAATGCCCATTATCTAGTAGTTAGAGTGGCACTATCTAGACTACTTCACTGTTATGGTTCAGTGTTTAGGTATCTCCGACACAATTGCATAGCAATCATTCAAGCACAAGTGTGAAGAAGTATACACATCATCTGCCTGGCTGGCTCACAGTGAGTGGGCATTCACATTTCATCACAAGTAACTGGAACATTAGTAAAGGAATGCCAGATGCTTCAGCCTAAAATGTTTTATTACTATCTTAGTTACTTTTCTCATCAATAAGATAAAATACTCAACACTCAAAGTTAAAGAGGAAAAGGGATATTTTTGTTTGTGGTTTGTAGAAATTTCAGTCCATAATCAGATGGTTCCAAGGCAGGATGGCATGGCAGAGGGGCATCACAGAGGGAGAAATACTTCATGCCAGGTAGAAGTCAGCAAAAAGAGCAAGCAGCCAACAACCATAGCAGACTTTTTCTGTCCCATATATTACAAACAGGCTACATACCTTAGGGTGGGTAGCACTCACAACCAGCATTGGCCTTCCCATTATCCACACTCAAAATTATGCCAAATCACTCAGTAAAATAGTTTAATAACTACACATCCTTAACCTAAGTGCCACACATTCTAGGTCCAGCCACTTCTGAAAAGCCCCACTTATGAGTACATGAGTCTTTAGTGGGACATCTACACACAAAAAACAACCCTGACCCTGAAGAACTTTAACCTGCAGGCAATCATTATGATAAGATTTATTTTTAATTTTACATCTTTGAAGGCCTGTACACTTAGAAAACACAAATGTACCATTTAATATAACATGAGGTTAGCAATAATGAGCATCACAGTTGTATAGAAATCTTTAGTTAGTTTTTGTTAAGACAAATTTTAGATAAATTTAACAGGATTTACAAGGTGTAACTATGTTACCAATAACAGGATACTTCTATAGTTCTGATAAATTTAGGAAACTATTAATGATAGCAATAAGCCTATTACTCAATATACAATTTATATATTGTATTTAATTTATAAAATAACAAAATGGTTATTAAATGATACACAATGGATGGCAGGGCCAAATTTTAAGCCAATTATAAACGTTAGAGTCAAATTTAAAGAGATGTCATATTTTGATTATTTTATATATTTAAGGTCTAAATGTGTTGTGTGTATTATTTACTTTTGTATTTATCAAGCTTATGTCTTTAACTTCATAAACTTAACTTTAAATCTTAGACTCACTATAGCTTGTTTTTAGATGTATACATACATATATATCCAAATATATGTTATGCCATAAACTAAGATATTATTTGCTTATTTAAATAATCACAAACTGTTAAAAACATTTTGCACATTAATATTTAAATACTCTATACCAATTAAAGTTCACTTTTTAGAAATCAAAAGTCTAATGATAAGAAGGCAAGAAATTTATTTTTGTAAGACATAAATTTTTACTATGAAATGTAGTGTTGTAAATTTATCCAAGAAAATTTCAATGTTAAAAATGTATTTCTTAATGCTGGGCATGGTGGCTCACATCTGTAATGCCAGCATTTGGGAAGCAGAGGCAGGAGGATTGCAATGAGTTCAAGGCTTGCTCAACTGTAATGCCAGCATTTGGGAAGCAGAGGCAGGAGGATTGCAATGAGTTCAAGGCTTGCTTGGGGTACATAGTGAGTTCAGGGCAAACCTGAACTACAATGTGAGACCCTATCTCAAAAAAATAAATAAATAAATTAAAAAATAAAACAACACCAAACAAAACCAACTTTATTTCTTTAGAGATAAAGAGCTTAACATTTTAATTATAGTCAATCTAAATGTATTTTAATTACTTCAGATGGCTCATGAGAACCAAATCTTAACATTTAAACACTCTGAGCTGTTCATATCATCTTTAACCAAGGAACACCACATAATTATTTGTTTCTTTTTTTTTTTTTCCTGGTACTGAGGATCAAACTCATGATCTTGAGCTTGCATGGCAGGTGGCAGCACTACTGAGCTAAACTGCTAGTCCAAAAACCCTGAAATTATTGTAAACAGTCATAAACATTGCATTTATAAGCAAATTTTCTACTATTAACTCAATTAGCTAAAAAGCTGGATGGTAATATGTGACCAAATTTAAACATATATTTTTTGTTTTGTTAACTTTCTATACAAGTAATTTGGGCTACGTTACCACTGTCTACTAATCTCTACTAATCTATATACATAGTAAGATGGAATATCTATCTGAAAATTGATGTATAGAAATATATTTCCCAACCTAAATGTATAAAACACTTATGACATCAAACTTTAAGGCATTTATTTCTAAGTTCTATGTAAACCTTGTGTTCATTACTTCTCATCTGTTGTTTTATATCTTTGTCTACACTGAAAATCTATATAAATGCTTTCACTGAAATCTTGAAAACAATGAGTTAGTTTTAAAAAAATTAAACAGCTGCCAGTGATTTAACTCATTAACATAAATTAGATTAAAAAACATACACAAGACAATTACTTTTCATTCAGGGTTCACTCTCAGATGCATTTGGCCAATTTGAGTTGTAATATTCTTTTGGCAATGGACTAGTCAGAACTTTCCTTAGACATCATAAGTTAGCAGAGATCTCCTGTAATAAGAATCGAAACAAACAAAAGATCTTTTACACCTGTGAAAGCAGATTGTTTTAAAGAAGTAACCTTGGGTGCTATTTTATCAGATTGAAACAGTCAGCTATATAGATGCCTTGTTTTGATAGCAAGAGTCTTTTGATAGCCACATATGCCCATGCAACTCTTCCATCTAAAAGGACAGATGTTCTGGGCTATATAATGGCCAGTGAGAGACAGTCCAGTGTGGACAGGGGCTGTGGCTATTTTTTTTTTTACTTATTTCAGTTTAAAACTGTTATTAAACTCATATGGAGCCCTAGGAATGCCTTTTTAAAATCTGTACTACTAAATCCAGTCAGTCTGCCCTGTGGTACACCATTCTTGATAGGAGAGGGAAGGGGAATGAACTAATTTCCAGTTCTCCCTAAGGACTGGAAGGCTAATGAATTTGGGCTAAAATTTTTAAAGTTATTCTTTGACAGTTTGAAAATTAGACTAGTCTCTCTCTCTCTCTCTCTCTCTCTCTCTCCTTTCTCTCCATTTCTCTTTCCTTTCTTTCTTTCTTTCTTTCTTTCTTTCTTTCTTTCTTTCTT
>PVIC010037934.1:0-17841 GCA_004025085.1 Thryonomys swinderianus | reverse complement strand
GGACCTGAGTTCGATCCCCGGTTCCCACATATAGTGCTGGGTGTGGTGGCTCACGCCTGTAATCCCAGCACTCGGGAGGCAGAGACAGGAGGATTGCTGAGTTCGCGGCGGCTTGCCTGGGCACCATAGTGAGCTCAGGGCCAGCCTGAACTACAAAGCAAGACCCTGTCTCCAAAAAGCAAAAAAAAAAAAAAAAAAATAGTTGAATATTTTCTATTTCACAGTATCCATTATATATCCTAGAACTCACTAACATTGTCTCATACCAGATAACACACTTACGAGTATATCCTGAAGGTATGTCCATTTGAGTATAAATGACTCAAATGTATCATTCTTTAAGGCAGAGTAATACCCCATGTTATAGAAAAACCACATCTGCTTTATCCGGTCTCCAGTTGATGGACATTTGGGTTGTTTCCAAGATTGGGCTATCCCAAACTGAGCTGCTGTGGACATAGGTGCACATATGTCACTATGATATGATTCTTTCAATTCTTTTGTGTATATTCCTAACAAGGTAACAGCAGGGTCAGTGATGGTAATAAAGAAAAAAAGGGAAATAAAGCTCATGTATTTTGGGGTGGGGGTTGTGGGTGGGTAGGGGAATGGGAAAGAAATGAGAATTAAATTGTGTCATATATGGGTACAAAAACGTAACAGTTGAACAACTGACTTTCAGATCCTCATCTTTTTATTACAAATACTTTTGAGAGAACTATTAATTTTCATTTACCATATGGAGTATATTGTGAATTCTGTTATGAAGGTTTTCAGACAGGAAGAGCTCTGTAGAGAACAGGTAACCATTAAATTCTCTTTTACAAGGTTTGGTCAGTTTTTAATCTGTCGTTTCATCTATATACTGAGTGACTGCCATCTTGCTGCATGTGACTGTCATCTTGTCAGTTATATACTGGGCATTGTCTTCTTTCAGACTAAAGACTTTCCTTGTTTTTACCTCATCATCTGGAATAGTGGAGCAATCATTTTGCTTCTTATTTCTATGATTTATTTTTAAATAACACTAGATTCATTGTGAGGGTTTTTTTTTTTGGGGGGGGTAACATTTCTAACCCTTTCATTATACTGTATCCCTGCAACAAGAGTCCAGAAGCTAGTGGTAAACCCACACCTGAAAATGAACACATTTGATCTCTGTACAGATTAACAGGCCCTAGAAGACCTAACATAGGGGCAAAAGAAAACATGCTTGGAGCAAACCTTGAATAAATAAGAAAACAGGCAAGAAATTAACCCGCTTGCTTCATGTAGCATACTGGAAGTTGTCATTTCCAGGAGTTAAAGTAACTGTGGGTTTGCAAGCGTTCAGGAAGCATTCTGGCAACCTGGAAAGTTTTTGCAAGACTGGTTTTAAATGCCATAAGGTATAGTCTTCAGTTGTCTCATGAAATTGCTATAACATTTTGTTACAATTTGAAGAAACTAAAGATGTCAGTTTACAGATGGACAGTATCTTAGATCTGAGCTCTGTATGCAGTGAAACATTTCGTTCCCTCAGGAAGCATATTAAAGAGCTGCTCCCTCTCAGAGTCTGTGTGCCAAAGCATGAGGCCTTAGTTGACACTGGCTGTGGCTGTCTACCAGGGTCACTGCAGTGGCTCAGCCATCCAATATTTAGCCTGTGCAAGGCTGATCTTCCAGGAGGACCTTTCTATTGGGGTGGTGTTTATACAGTGTTAGAAACCCTCTAGTAAAAAAGTAAAAAGTCATTTCAATTTGGGGAAAGTCAAATTTTGAATTACATAAATAGTAGAAAGATTATATTAGGTCAAAAAAGTCTAGATGTATGATGATAAAGCTGGAACTAATTTGCTTTTCTCTTACTGAATTGACAAAATCAAGCTATTTTTGCCTTAATACAGAAAAGGCCCTGGTTTTTCATTTTCATGGCAATACTTTTTGTAAAAGGCCTGATGATTTCCATAGTTTATGGCCTCTTGAGATTTGGTACAGATGACTTTGTTAACATTGTTCACAGTCATTTATCTTTTGAAGATATTCTTGCATTATGTCCAAGGGCCTCAGAATCCATGTAAAAACATGCAAAGAGGTACTAAAAAATCTCACTAGCTTTTCAGGGCACATTAATGCCAAATTATACTTTGCCAAAAGCAGGTTTCTATTTATGAACAGCCATTTCCCCCCAAAATTTTAATCTGCTCTAAATACTTGTGATTTTCAGAGATGTGATTATTTCCATAAAAACCACTTATAATGTAAGTGAGTACTTATGTGAGGACTGGCATTTGGCTGAAGAAGCACATACAAATATCTGAGAGTAATTTGGCCCAGTACCAGCAATGTTCTTTGTTATCAGAAAGCTGCATGGAAAGTGGAGATCATTACCAAAATCTTTTTCTCGGTGTTCCAAGAGCCTTTTGGCAAGAGAAAGTATAATCTTCATAGCTTTGTTCCTTTGTTCACTTTTTCTTTCTGGGCCACATATGCCAAATGGAATCACTGATTTAGAGTCAGTCCTGGAAGCTAATCTATTATCATCACAGCTCCAGCTTCCTAAATGCCCCTCATCATGCTTTTACTGATATTTGAAAACTGTTCAAAAGAGTCTCACCAGAAGACACAAATTTATGAGTAGGTGGTATTAAAATCTACAGAGACAAATAAGTCACGGGTTGTTAGGGCCTTTTTTAAAGACTGAAAATTTTGCTTACAATAGTAAAGTTGAAATTAATGGGATAGAAGAAAAATTACTGAGTTTAATAATGTGACACCATCTTTTAATCAAATATTTGACCTCTTTTGTGTCATCCTGTTTTCATGTGAGATCTATTCCATCTTCCCCAGAACATCCATAATCTTTTTATTCAGAGAAGTAGCCAACCACAGTAGGCTTGGTTAGAGTGGAAGAGAATCTTTGTTGGTGACTAGTGATTGAGTATCATAGCTCCCATCAACCACAAGGAACTGATATTCTGTGTAACATGTTAAGAGCATATATTGGTAATTATAAAACTGATTTACTCTGATAATCTCTTGCTTTTCTTATACTAGCAATAGTATATCTCGCCATGAATGTCAGCCTTAACTAAATGGTAGAAGAAGAAAAAGAGAGAATATTAAGGAAGAAGCTGAGGGAAATGTTTTTCTTGTAATCTTCATTTGTGGTATTCCCAACTCTGTTGTCTCCTCCAATTGTGCCTTTCTCACTTTAATACTCATTTTCCTTTTGAAAAAAGTAGGTCAATATTAACTCAAGTTAGTAGTTGAATAAAACTGAATTACTGTTCTTAGGCCTTTTCATCACTAGGGTAGAACTGGGTAACAGATTCTGATCCTTGACACCTGAAAATCTTTTTTAGGAGAGCTGCAACTGGGTTTTTTGTTTGTCCTCTTGAGGATGGAAATTGAAGGAATATTGCTATAAGAAAAATACGGGGTCATATGTTTGGATTTCTATGAATAGGTAAAAGGACTTTATTGTTAATCCTGTCAGTTCATCCTTTTGTTACACAGCATAACTTAGGGTCATCCTGCCTTTGTTTTATGACCTGGAAGGTGACAGAATGATGCCAGAGAGCGTCCTTTTACTCACTGAAGCAAATGGCACTCACAAAAGGTAAAAATAATTGATCCAAATAACAGCCAGAAATGACACTAAAGGCCTTGTTGATTAGCAGTGAATGAACCCAATCCTCTTTCAGTAAAGTGTTTAAATGTGGTTTTCTTGGTTATGTGTCAATTGCTTTTTAGAAGACAACTTGTTACATCATAATAGCATTCATAATACATCATAACAGCAACGGCATTACAACATGTCCCCAGTTCTCTCCTATTTCTTCACCTTATGGCAGCAGAGATGAAATTAAGTCATAGTTTGGGGGTAGCTTCTACTCTCTGGAAAACTCATAATCTAATCAAGGAAGTATACTTAGCAACCAGTAATTCAATTTCAGGACAGGATGAGCATTCATTATTCTCTTATTGAATAAATGCATCTCAATTCAGTCTCAAGGCTGGCTTTTACAGTAGAAACTAATAAAAATTTCTTCTTTGAACATATGATTCATTTTGTAAGGCAAGAGGCTCTCTTATCCTTTAAGAGATGGGACATCCTTAGGTGTACCCAACGTGGTGGTGATACTTCTGTGAGACCAAGCAGTCTCTCTCACACACTTAATATGTTGGGCTGATAGTCCTGCCTGTGCATCCAGTGCTTGTAACCCGTTTCAAGGATGTATTTAATATGGTAACGACTATGAGAACAGACCTTGAAAGTGTACTCAGTGAATGTTAGTGTATGGTATTGATTTTGAGTTTTAAAAATCAAGATCAAAATCAAAGTGTGATATTTGAAAAACATCTGGAAATCCCCCATCTATATGGGTGATGCCTGTTGCCCCTCGGTGTTGCTGACCTGCTCCTGAGTAGAATGGCTGAGCATGCCTTTTCTTTCTGATTTTCTTTTCATAGCCAGTTGACAAACCATTCATGAAAATGTGCCTTTCTAAGCTAGCACAGGGTGAGCCAGCTCAAGTGGGTTCTGCATCTGGTCAAGGTGGAGCCTGAATCACTTTTCCATGATTTCCCAAATCAAGGCCGCCATGATGGATGGACATTTTCCTTCACTAAGAAGGTGCAGAAGCGTGTGTTGGTGCCTTGCTTAAATGTCCATACTGTCTTTGCTTTAAATAATAACTTGTTGGTCTGTTGAGAAGGATGCAGAAAGGAACTTGCTGGCTTTTTAAAATTCTTAAATAATCATTGGATCAATTATTTCCAATTATGTTTCATGTGACACTGTTTATGTAAGATAGCTTTGTGTAGAGAAAGACCCTACAGTCAAATATGTATTTCCTAAATTGCATGGCACCCCTACAGAGTCATGCTGAGTATGACTATATTTAAGATTTTGAGGAGAGTTTCACATTGGGAAACTTTTACCTCAAGTAGTGACATAAACCACATTTCCTAGCTACTGGAAAATTCTTATTCCTGGTCCCTATTAACACCCTACAAGTACACCTGGGGAAAGGCTGTGCTGGCCTCTCAGAGCAGTGTGTTCCCGTCAAAGCTGGGCTTTGACAAGTTGCACACTTTTGAAAAAGTTTAGTGTTCCCTTTTTACTGACCCCCATAATATGTGTGGCTCATGGATCAGTGCTGGGTCTGAAATTATTTGTTACTACTGCATAGCTATATGAAGGATTTGTGCCAGAATATAAATAATGCACTATAGTCTTCATTACAAAGGTATTGGTGTCTTTCTGGGGAAAACAATATCAGCTGGACTGAATTTTAAAAATGAGCTTAGTGACATAGGTCATAGACCTACATCTATGGACTGTTCTGAGTAATAACTGCTTCAGATTAGAGATCTTCAACCTTGTTTTACTATCAAAAACATCCAAGGACCTTTGGAACAATATGTATTGATACTTGAGCCTAATGGTCAGGTAAAAACCTAACAAAACAAAACAATACATTACAAAATCTGTTTAGAGGCTCAACACAAGTGCTCTGAAAAAGAAAAAAAAAATAACCCAGGGTGATTCTAATGGGCATACAGAACTGGAATCAGTGCCTTAGGAAACAATCACCTTGACGTAAGACCCTTCTCCAGGTCAGCTGTCAATTCAGAAAGCTGATCATGTTGATTGCATGGGCCTCTTCAGAAGGGGCCTTGTGGTTTGAAGGCACAGCCGGACAGGAAGCGCTGATATGGCCTGTAGAACTTGTAGCTCTCTCTGTGACCACACACACCTCTTTCTAACGTTTACTTGCCAATTTGTCATTCTGCAATTTTAGCAAATTTATCAAGCTTCTCCATAGGAACATGACAATCTGCCACCTTGTGACCAGCATCCTTTCTTGCAAACAATCGTCACACTTTCTGTGCTCTCACACTGGGATGCAGCTTGCAGATGTGGGTGGAAGTCTCTCAAGACCCTTGGGTATGAGTATACTTAAGGTGAGGAAAGAGGGGGGTGTTTTGATATTCCAGAAAAGGATGGCTACTTTACTTGGCTACTACTGATCTAGAGTAAGATGCCAAAGCTTGACTGAAGCTGCTCAGAGCCCAGCTATCAGTCCCTGGCATATGACAGAGGCTGTCATCACTGAAATACGGCCCTCTTATCATACACACATAATCAACTACTGCAGTATAAAACTGTAACAGCAGCATGTGTGTGAGGACAGACATTGACATGATTGGGAGATTTAATTGCTATCCACATTTATAAATCATTCTTAGCATTCTCAATTATGTTGATTCAGGTATTCATTTGTTACACACTACAGCGTTTTTCCGTGTGCTTAAGAATAGGCAGCTTGAATAATACCCACAGGAAAGTGTTGAACAAGAGATGTTACATCATGCATTTTGTCAGCACTTGCTCTCGTCTTGCCTCACAGCCAATATCCACACTCGCTCTGATCCATGCAAGTCACATATCTGCTTCCACGCAGTTGCTAGCAGATACCTACTTAGGAGACCCAGCTATTTTAAGATGTATATTCTCAGAACAGTTCCAAGGCAACCTTCAGACATGTCCTGCTTTGGAAGCAGCAGCAAACAACATGGGCTTGACAACCAGCCCGCCTGCTGGAGGGGAATGTAGCACTCGTTTACTGGGCCACTTCTCCATACAAGGAGAGCACTGGATGTGGCCCTGAGAGGCGGGGCGCCAAGACCCTGGGAGGTAGGGGCTGCACCACCATTTTACACATGAGCTGAGATACAAGAAGCTTGCGTCACTTCTCCCGGTAAAGGGCAAGATGATACAAATACGATTTTTCTGGCTTCCAAAGCCCATGTCCTTGACTCTCCATGGCTTCCCCATGTGTTCTGGCTTCCCCTTTGTGCACTCCATGTATGTATTCATTATTTAAAACACTGTGTGGCTTTTTTAGTCTCATGGGAATAAATATTGCTGCGAGACCCAGACTATAGCAACGGATTCTTTGCCTCTTGTGGGAATCTTATCCTGTAGTCCAACTTAATGGATATTAAAAACTGTAATTGAGCCAGGTGTGCTGGCTCACACCTGTCATCCCAGCACTCGGGAGGCAGAGGCAGGAGCATTGCTGAGTTCGGGGCTTGCCTGGACTACATAGTGAGCTCAGGGCCAGCCTGAACTACAAAGCGAGACCCTGTCTCAAAAAAAAAAAACAAACTGTAATTGATCATTTTCCAAAAATTATTATGTGCTGCCAACTTTCCCCAACATTGTCTTTGCCTCTCCTAACCACCTCGGAAGTAGGCAGGTGTTTCCTTTACATGACACATGAGGAAACTGAGAGCCTGAACAGAGAAATAACTTGTCCAAGGTTATATCTGCACTCAAGTGCAGCTTGTGTCACCCCAAAATCCATGATCTTCCTATCAATAGGAGAGTGTGTCTCAGACTCTGAGTAGCCATAGAGGAAGCACCAAGTCCATTCTGTAGCAACTCAGGATCATCACGCTGAGACACTTTTACCTGATCTTGGTAGTGAGAGGTGGAGGGTCCTTGTGTGTGCTGTCAGAAAAGCTCCAAATAAGTGTTTGCCCTCGTGATAAAACAAAGATAGATGTAGTTTTAAAACACTTTCAGGCCATATTCTCATCACATTTGACTTGGTCAAAATGCTTTATAGTCAGCAGTGTTCAAAGGAGGGTGCAGCCACTGTGCTGACTTACACTTCTCTGCTGCAGACCAGTTCTTTTTTTTTTTTTTTTTTTTGAGACAGGGTCTCGCTTTGTAGTTCAGGCTGGCCCTGAGCTCACTATGTAGCCCAGGCAAGCCTCGAACTCAGCAATCCGCCTGTCTCTGCCTCCCAAGTGCTGGGATTACAGGCGTGAGCCACCACACTCGGCTGCAGGCCAGTTCTTGATCACCATAAGCCAGCTGACCTTCCACTTAAATACCTGCAGTCACACAATACTATGTGATGTCCCATGCCTGTGTGTGACAAAATCTTCTTTGTGTAACGCAAAGTGATTCAAAGTGTATGAAGACCAAGTCCTACCAAACTGGTTGGGTCACCAGCAAGATACTTTTCTTTGTGATTTTCCCAAGGAGTGGTTTGCGTTCATTGGTACATTTCTCTCCAGAAAGACTGAAGGAGGTCCCAGGAATTTTCATGATTTCCTCTATGCAAGGCATTCTAGACTAGATGTTCACTATCAATTGTTAGCTTCTTTTATGTGCCTGGCATTTCAGGTTTACTATTGCTAATCTTCCCAACTGCCTCATGAAGTAAATGTCAGCAATCTTAAAGGGCATGATTGGGAAGTTCAGGCGTAGAGATGCCCAGTAATGTGTTCAAAGTTACCCCACTAATAAGCGTCTTAATTGGAATTGAGAGCCAGGCCTATTTACCTACCACACTGTGCTGACTTAGCTCTTCCCAGGTCCTCCTTTGAGGCACAAAACATGAGAAAACAGCTCATCACTAGCTTCTCCACTGCTGGTGAGAGCTACTGTGTAAAAGAAGACTATCTTCAATGACTCAGAAGAGTGTGCTTACTCAGTGCACCCAGTGGAGTTTCCTCTGTGCACTCTCTATGTCTTGGTTCAGTTGGTGGCATAAGCGGGAGACAAGGGACTAAACAAAGTAGCAGTCTTGAGATCTATCACACACTCTTCTCCTTTGTGCATTTGAAGTGCATCTACTTGGTGCACGCCATCTTTCCGCACTTCTTGCTTAAGTGGAAGAACGCTTCAAAGTCATGGCTTACCTCATGGAACCACTAGACCATGGAGTGGGTTTAGCTAATTCTGCCACACGTACTTTCAACACAAAAAAAGAGAGGTGGCAAAGCCAAGTTCTGGAGCTGACATGTATCTGAGAAGTGGTCATTATCACTGGAGAAGGCCTCTGTTCAGTTTTTGAAAATTTGGTGGCTCTAAGTGAAGACTTACAGGTTGAATGGTTACTCTGGGTTTTTATATCCACCTTGCGTTTTAGGGATCTGGTGCACCAAGAAGAGCAACCCCCTTTTTAGGATAGTTTGTCCACAAATACAGGGAGATTATGGGGAGCAACACATCTATATTGTGTACTCCTCTGCAAGTGTAGCTCACTTTCCATGGCCTAGATGAAGACTCTTCATCGAGGATCTCAGTGGGGGAAAGCTGTGTGAATTGAACTCTACTGGAGACTTGCCCGTGTCCTTGTGATACAGTTACTGTAGGCCCTTTGCGAAACAAAAAGGAAATGACCCTTTTGTGATGTAAAATCCTCATTCAAAGAAGGCGTGGACACACACAGCTAGTGTAAATAATATATTGGAGGAAAATACAGAGAAGTAGCAGAGCTCACGTGACCCTTTTCCTGGAGTCCTTTCTAGAATCCACTCAGCCCACCAAACCCATGCTAATCACAGCCCTCAATGGGACAGTGCAGGCTTGAGGTAACCATTTCTACCATGAGAACACTCCTCCAGCAGCCTGCCCCAGGGTGTGAACCAAATCTGATTCTTTCATGCAACAAGGAAGGAATAAAGAGTATTTCAGAAAGTGGGAATTACAGACGCTGCCAGCCAGTAACTTTTCTATTTTGTTCATTCTTCAGCTTTTTTTTTCTCTGTACTCACTTGATTTTTCTCCAAGAACATAGCATTTGGGAACCAAGTTAGAAGATTCGTGAATTGATTCAGTAAATCTGTGATTGTCATGCAGTTAACTGCTCTCTTAGTGCACAGTTGGTTAATTACACCCAGAATATTACTGTGGAAGGAAAAAAATCCCAGTAATTATAAGGATATTTTGGGAACCTTTTCCACTAGTGCAGCTTTTTCTTTGAGAACAGATAACTAGTTTCTTAAAAGAGATCCCTTTGCCTTCCCAGTGAGGACTCTATTTAAATGTGCCGCCTTTATTTCATTTCTATGAAACGGAACTTTACAAAATAGATACAAGAAACATAGCAAAATGTCTGGCAGTAGTATGTGCTCAGTGCATATCATCACAAGTAACTTACTCAGTCTAACAAATTGGGATATTCTGAGTTCAGTGGGCTATTTTCCCTAAGGCCAGGCAGCAAGTAACTGTGTAATTTTATTCACTACTAACAAATGGATGTATTTGTCAGTGGATATTTACTGAGTGTCCTGCATAGTGAGCAAGACCTTATTGTGAATACTGGGCACAGCATAACGAAAGAAGGACTAACTTTATCCACAAGGAGGAATGAAAGACTGTCAGGAAAAAGCAGACTTTGGAATAGTATTAGTTATACTGGATTATATTTAAATACACTCTAGAATATAATGGCTTAAAACAGCAACAATTTTCTTTTTCTTTTTCTCAGGCTATAAGTTGGCAGGTTGGTTCTACTGATCTTGCCAGGTTCTGCCATACATTTGTGATCTGCTGGCAACAGTGTGGTGCCAACTGGCCTAGGAAGTGGTTTTACGGGACCCCTTGACTCTCCCTCATGTGTTTCCCACATAAATTCCATGAGTTCCATTTTATCTTTTATTCATTGTTCATTCAACACTTACTGACCAACTTTTCTGTGTGTCAGGTATTGTCTGTTGCTAGCATGAGTTCTAGGCTGCTAAGAGATATTTAAGACTCATCAGCCTGTAATAACTATTAAAAAGAAAACATCACGTACATTTACTGATTCTGAATCTTTTGGGTAACTACTATTAGTTTTTCAAGGCATCTTCATACAGTTTTTTTTTTTATGATGGCTTTGCTAATTTTCATATCCTTCATCAGTGAACAAGGGTTTCTGGTCCATACTTTGGCCACTACTTGCTGTCTTTTGATTTTTTATATTAGTTATTCAAGAAGGCATGAGATTATATTTCATTGTAGTTTTAATTTGCATCTCCTTAATGATCAGTAGCATTGAGAATTGTTTCATATATCTGTTAACATTTTTATATTTTTTTGAGAAGTATCTACACACATCCTATGTCCATTTTTTTTCCTTTTTTTTGAGACAAAGTCTCGTTTTGTAGTTCAAGCTGGTCTTGAACTCAGTGTGTGTAGCCCAGGTAAGCCTCAGACTCAAGGCAGTCCTCCTTCCTCTGCCTCCTGAGTGCTGAGATTACAGATATGAGCCACCATGCTCAGCTAATACTGTGCCCATTTCTTAGTAGGAGAATTCATTTGCTGCAGAAAGAGCTGTTCATGTTCCTTATGTATTTTGGATATTAACCTCTTTGCAGATGTATAGTTTGTAAACATTCTGTCTTGTTTTCCAGGTTTTCTTCTTGTTGTTTTCTTTGATGTGCAGAAAATTTTTATATATACATTTGCTTAATTTTGTTCTTTTCCTTGTTTTTTTTTTTTTTGTTTGTTTGTTTTTTGAGACAGGGTCTCACTTTCTAGTTCAGGCTGGCCCTGAGCTCACTGTGTAGCCCAGGCAAGCCTGGAACTCAGCAATCCTCCTGTCTCTGCCTCCCGAGTGCTGGGATGACAGGCGTGAGCCACCACGCCCGGCACTGTGGTATGTGGTATTGATTGCTGGTGGGCATGAGCCACCACGCCCATCATTGTTGTATGTAGTTACCAGGATTGAACTCAGGACCTTGTGCTTGTGAGGCAGGCGCTGGAACCACTGAGCTAAATCTCCGACCCTGTTATTTTCCTTTTTATCTGATACTCCTTTTATATACATATTTATTTATTTATTTTTGAGACAGGGTCTCTCTTTGTAGTTCAGGCTGACTGTGAGCTCACTATGTAGCCCAGGCAAGCCTCGAACTCAGCAATCCTCCTGCCTCTGCCTCCTGAGTGCTGGGAACCACCACATCTAGCACTGTGGTATGTGGTATTGATTGCTGGTGGGCGTGAGTCTCCACGTCCAGCATTTTATGTGGTTACCAGGGATCAAACTCAGGACCTTGTGCTTGCGAGGCAGGCACTGGAACCACTGAGCTGGCCCGATACTCCTTTTATTTTGATACTCAAAAGATTGCAAGTCAGTGTGTTGAAGACACTGTGTACCCATGTGTATTACAGCACTATTTATGATAGCTATGTATGGAATCAATCTAGAAGTCCCCCACTAGATTAATGGTTACAGAATATTTGATATAATTGTAATAGAAAACTATCAACTTTAAAAAGGGATGAATTCTGACTTTTGAGACAGAAATAAAAAGTGTTCTACTAAGTGAAATAAGCCAAATATACAAAAGTTTCATGTTCGCACTTATTTGTGGGATCTAAAGCAACTGAACACATAGAAGCAGAGAATAAAGTGTTGGTTAATGGAGGCCAGAGGAAGGGAGTGGGGAGATGCTAATTATAGGCTATATACTCTCTTTGGTAAGAGGAATAAATTTAATATTCTTTTTTTTTGAGATCAGTCGTTCAGCTTGGTGAACATCACTAATGGCTGAGTGTATTGCCATTCAGTTTCTGGGAGAGCAAACCTTCAACGGTTTTATCACAAAAGATTTTGAAGTTTAAGGTGGCAGCTAGATTGGTTAGGTGAACTTGGTTTTCCACATTGTGTTAAAAATCGTAATATTAGTTTGTAGCCCATGAGTATGCATGGCTATATTTTGTTAATATATAATAATATAGTGCCGGGCATGGTGGCTCACGCCTGTAATCCCAGCACTCGGGAGGCAGAGGCAGGAGGATTGCTGAGTTCGAGGCTTGCCTGGGCTCCATAGTGAGCTCAGGGCCAGCCTGAAATACAAAGCGAGACCCTGTCTCAAAAAAAAGAAAAAAAATATATAAAAGAATAGATTAAAAACCCTGAGAGCAGAACACCTAGGGAAGAGAGGGGCCATATAGATGTGAAGACTTAGATGTGAAAGAATGAAATCCTGGAGAAGGAAATGCCAAGGAAACTAGGGGAAGATTTGGGCACCAGGAAGGAAGGGTATCAGGATTCAGTAAGGAGGTGCTCATGTAATGGGAGCCTTTGGTGCAGCCCTCTGTTACCCAGGCTTTTAGTCCAGTTCATTCCAACAAAGAATGGAAGTCTCCCACCTCTTAACGTTTTGACATAAATCATCAAAATGGATTGGTTTTAAATTACTCTTTATAGACAGAGTTATGAGGAATCACATACTATCCAAATGCTGAAGAAGTAGGTCTTGGTAAAAATGTCATTGATTTTTCTTCCCTATAAATGCTTCTAAAGTTTAAGTCTTTGCCAAGAGCAATTTATTATTTTGTTGTTTGTCCTTTTTTAATGTAGATAAAATTGCTCAATATATATTTCCAGTGGCCTAAATTTATTGGGTCACTGGGAATTAAAGTTTTAGACTGACGTATATGCCTAGGAGCTGTATTAATAGGCCACAGTCAAGGGTGACATTATGTGAGTTTCCAGTAAAGCAAGTTTTCTGCAAACTTTACAAATGTGCACTCTTGCTAGCCTGTGAAAATTGATTCCTTATCTAGCGGCGAGGGCTTCTTGCTGAATCAAAGAGACAATATTTGGAAAAACTCAAGTACACAGTTTTGTAGTAAGGAACTGTTGAATTGGCAGTATGAGACAGAGTCTGTACAAGTGAGCTGCATTTGCATCTGGGGTTTGCAAATCGGGATCCCACGGGAATAATAACTTCCTGCAGAAAATTGGACAGAGGTTTTCTGTACAGTGTTTCTCCATATCTAAGGTCAAATAATTTCTCCCTTAGTGGCCTCCAGTGGTGAAAGAGGCTTTGTGTCTTCAGTGTGTGAGAGAAAATAAGAAATTACATTAATTCACTTTTCCTAGCGTAGTAGGATGAAGTCTCAGGAGATAATTTTCCTTTCTATCAGCAGCTTTGTGTTTGGATCACCACTTATTTGAGACTATCTTAGGTTACTATCACTTCTACATTAATGCCAGATACTAGAGCTGCTATGTACTTTTTCCTGAATGTCCTTTTACTCAAGATAGAAAATGTCATGGTAGTAAATACTACATTCATGCACTTACTCCTGATGCCATTCAGTTTTATTTTCCCCAGCATACCTAGTGCTGCATTCTTCCTTGAGTTTGTCTCAGTTGAGTGTATGCTGAGACAAGATCTTGAACTTTAAATATCAGTTGGGGTCTCAGAAGTGGAACATGTAAGATAACTTGGGAGACAGTATATTCCTGCAGCTTGTAAAACCCTTCAAAATCTTCTCATTCTTTTCTCACTTGCCTGCTAACCTTGAGCAAGGGCTTTGATGAAGGAGATGCATCTCAGCAGGCAGAAAGAAGGCCAGCTTTAACACACAAAGTGACCTTTGCCTCTCTACTGCTGGAATGAGGGGATGGGAAATGACCTGTGCTCTGGAATGCTCCAGGGCTTTGATTATTTGTTATCTTTGGCTACGGTGGGTAGTATTTCCATGTAGATTTGGGCAAGTGAACCAACACATTCTTATATCTGATAACAAATAACATTATGTTTAAAAATTACACCAGTTTAACCTGGGTTATACAAGTGAGATCTAAAATGTAGTGACTGAATTAATCTGATTCTTCAATTTTCTTACATCAAATAATTGAGAACTCTAATGAAAAGACAAGTAGCTTAGATAAAGGTTTTGCAGGGCAGAGAAAGCAAAAACTTAGTTTATATATTTATTTATTCTATTCCTAGTGCCTAGCCCTGTTTTGGACAAGGATAGATTATGCTAATTTGAGCACTGTTGATTTTTGGGACCTCTTAATTCTTTGTTGTCAGGATCTGTCCTGCCTGTACCTTGTAGGACACTGAATAACATCTTTGAACTCTATTCACTAAATACCAGTGGCATTTCTTCATTGTGACAACCCAAAGTATCTCCATCATTGCCAGATATCCCACAAGGAGAAAATTTACTTTGTTTGGAGCCATGTGTTATAATTCTGCAAACAGAATAGATGTGGTCTATAACTATTTCTGTTAAATCCAGGATACATCTTCTATTTAATTACAACCAATATTTTTCTTCATTGAATTACTAAAGTAACAGTTTCAACTTAATACGGATGTTTTTTCCTCCTAGTACCTCCCCTGTCCCCCAAACCTTTAAGCTATCTAAAGACTTTCCAGTAGGTGTCTAGGTGATGATTTTAAAGTAAGAAACTCAAAGCAACAGGTTAATTTAGTCATTTCTTAGTTACATAAGGAGTACCTCCTTGGTACCTACTGTAGGTCTACTATCAGAGACTTAGAGGAATGTAGCAGAATCCTTGCCTTTTAGGAGCTTAGAGTTCAGAATCACACTTGAGAAATATTGTGAGTTAATTTGTTTCACAGCCCTGGCTGAAGTAGAACCTCATTCCAGAAGTTCTGTTGGATCCAGTCCTTTTAGAAGCTTTTGGCTCAGTCCTGTCTTCTGTAGTGTTGATGATGGAGCAAAAGGAAAGGTGTGTTTTCATATCTAATTCTAAATTCATAAGCTTAGCACATTCAGTCCAACCATTCAGATTCAACAAATACTGAGTGCCTGTAGTGGTGCCAGGGACAGGGCCAATGACTTCATTCAAAGTATTTCATCTTAACACAGCTTAAAAAAATAAGCTGTCACCTTTTTCCACATTTTCTTGTTTCCATTCTACTGACAATAGGTATGTAACATCAGAGGAAAAAGTAATTTTTTGAAGATTTCCATAGTAATTTGAGGTACATATAGGAATTTAAATTCCTCAAAGTTCTGAGAATATACTCCAAAGGATTTTCAAAAAGCAGAATTAAATTTACCTCTCAGCTAATTTAATATGTTTTGCTTTATGTTTTCAAAAACAATTGTAATTTAGCTGGTTCTAGTTTTTTAGCTTTGATTTTATTCCTTTATGGTAGTAAAGTGCCTCCAGTCATGGAAGTAACTCAGAATAATCTCTGCTCCTTCTTTGGGTCTCCATATCCTTATCTGTAAAATTAATACAAAATAAATAAATCTGAATAGTGAATCTTCTTCTTGTTTTATGCATCTCAGATGATTCAAAATAAGACTCAGTGTTTTACTATGTTCCCTAACAACTTCATTCCAGCCATAATGAAAGATGGACCTTAAGATATTATTGAAATCAATTGTTGGTGCCTTAATTGGCAAAATGGCTTCATGAGCTTGTGCTCTAAGCCACCAGCCATGAATTTATCCTTCTTTACATTGTTGCCAAAAACTGTGATCTTGATAAGGACTGGCTTTGAGAAGAGCAAAGCCTATGCATGGGCTAGTATGATAAAAGGGAAAAGGAGAAAGAACATTTTCTGAGTACCTGACTGTTTGCTTTCGAAAAATCAGTTAATATGATCAAGTTATGTGAGGAATTTACCTACGGGAAATGAATAAATTCAAGTACATAGCCAAATTGCCTCTCCTAGTCCATACTCTGCTTTCTACAAAAGGGAGATTCTCAGCACTTGCTTTGAAGAGTATTAAGAAAGCATACTTTACATTTCAGTGACCTTTCATCTGTTCCTTTTGGTGCTTCCGACCTTGATGTCGGAGATCAAATATTGCCATAACCCAGGTGTAAAGAACTTCTTGTTTTGTGTCCTTTTGTGAAGATATACTTTGGAGTGAGGATCTCCTCTTCACAGATGGAAAATCAGCTGCTGGAGTAAGAGAGAACACTCAGTGGTAGACCAGTACTCCAGCCTTTGGACTTCACACTTCTGTTTTCCATTGCAGAGCCAATTCATGCCTCAACCCACTAGGCTCCCATTTTGAGATTGTCCTGGCGTTCACACTCTCCCATCTGCAGCCCCTTTCTTCCTTTCTAGACGCATGGGGAGACCCCAGTATGGGAAGCTGTTTGCTAACAGGAGCCAGATGGACATTCACTTATCATTCTCCTTTTCACAAAACAAAACAAATTGCAGTTTTACTATAGTTTTTCCTGTGGAGAAATACATGCAGGTAGGGAGACTTGTGCATCTGTTCTCAGATTTCCCTATTTCTACTAGAAGCTGAATCTTACCTTCTTTTTGTGTAAATTGTTCCTAGGTGAGAATTAAGTACAAACTGAGATATAGGACTTTCTAGATTTTCTAGATTTCTGTTAAGTAGTAGCCTAATGTCTGCCTATACTGACTTTCTTTGAGTAAAACAATCCCTCTCCATCTCTAATAGTTCTGCAAATATTCTGAATTCTGACTGCTAAGGGATGGAAATATGTGATGAATAGTTATTCATACAGAGTGATATTTCCATTTGAATGGAAGCTATGGTAGAATAGTGCATAAGGCAAGGTCATATCTCACATCTTCTATTTCACCTCTGATCCCTAGAATCTGGCTTTAGATTAGGAGCAGCAGTAACCATAGCCTTCATTTCTTTGGCCAGATACTTCTTCAAGTTTCTCTAATCTCTGTAAACATCTTGTAGGGCAAATATTTATTTCTATTCCACCTCCACCATAAGAAGTATCACCTAAGTAGATGACTTTGATTGTTGTTTAAAATGGGAATAAATTTAAATTTATATTCTCTATAAAATATTTGATTCTAGACACATATGACACTGCAGTGGCAAGCGGTGTCACATTTATATGCATTCAACTGTTTATTTATAAATGGAATACCTTCTATATGAATATCTTCATATTTGGGCATTATTCTCCTGAAGTTTTTCACTTCTCTTCTACTGCAGAGAACATAGTATATCCTCGGCAAATTCAAACTTTGTCCAGTTCAAAACTCTTAAAAGGCTTGCTCTGGACTGGAGATTTAGCTCAGTGTGGTTCTGGCGCCTACCTTGCAAGCACAAGGTCCTGAGTTCAATCCCCAGTAACCACATGCAACAATAGCAGGCGTGGTGACTCATGCCCACCAGCAGTCAACACCACAAACCATAGTGCCAGGTGTGGTGGCTCACATCTGTCATCCCAGCACTCGGGAGGGAGAGACAGGAGGATTGCTGAGTTCGAGGCTTGCCTGGACTACATAGTGAGCTCAGGGCCAGCCTGAACTACCAAGTGAGACCCT
>PVIC010037933.1:0-17839 GCA_004025085.1 Thryonomys swinderianus | reverse complement strand
GGGGGGGGGGGGGGGGGGGGGGGGGGGTGCCGAGTCAAGGAGAGGCCCTATGAACAGAGAGGCAGACCATGCTGTCAGCAGAAGATGGGACTCCCTGCTGGGAGGCTGCAAAGAGCCAGGAGGCAGAGGGTGGCTGAAGAAGGGGCCTCCATGAGGCGAAGAAGACCTGGGGAAAAAGCCACCTCAGGACAATAGAGGTTCAGCAGAAAATGGCCACAACCTACAAGAAAGTTATAAGACAGGTTTTTTAAAAAACAGTTCCATTGGTTAGATTCCTCTGCCTCATCTGTGATAAAAGGATTTGAGGGTGACTGGTGGAGTGATGCAATACAGTGGTTCAAAAATAATTTGTTTCACAATAAGCCTGCTGGAAAACAGATTAGGTAAAACTCTTGGAGACACTGTCTTAGGCAGAGGCTTTATGAATAAAACCTCTATAGCACAAGAACTAGCAGAAAGAATCAACAAATGGGATCTCATCCTACTGAAAAGCTTCTGCACAGCAGAAGTCACTGGCCCTGCTAAAAGATAACCAACAACAGGGGAAAAAATCTTGACTAGCTGTTTATCAGACAAAGGGCTATTATCTACAATATATAAAGAACTTAAACAGATCAGCCTTCCCAAGTTTAAAGACCCAGTTCAAAAATGGGCATCTGAAATGAACAGACACTTTTCAGAGGCAGAAGTCAAAGCAACTAAGAAGCACATGAAGAAATGTTCAACATCACTGGTCATTCAAGAAATGCAAATGAAAACAACACTGAGATTTCATCTCACTCCAGAAAGAATTGCTGCTATTACAAAATCCACCAACAATAAATTCTGGCGAGGCTGTGGGGAGAAAGGAACCCTTTTCCATTGTTGGTGGGATTGCAGACTTGTGCAACCATTGTGGAGATCTGTGTGGAGATTTCTCAGGAAATTAGGACTAGGGGTCCCATTTGACCCTGCTATCCCTCTGCTAGGAATATACCCAAAAGAATTTTAAAAATTACATTGGAAAGACAGATGTACCCCCTTGTTCATAGCAGCTCAGTTCGTGACAGCTCAATCTTGGAAACAACCCAAATGCCCATCACCTGGAGACTGGATAAAGAAGATGTGGTTTTTCTCTAAAGTGGAGTATTATTCTGCCATAAAGAATGACAAGATCGATTCATTTGTATGCAAATGGATACACCTGGAGGACACACTAATAAGTGAAATAAATAGATCACAGATAGGTAAATACCGGATCTTCTCTTTGATAATGAGCACCTGTAGATGTAAATGAGCTCTAGAAAGTATGACAGTTTTTGTAGAATGGGAAATTTCCAAAGGACATTTGGTGTGGGAGCATAATGAGGGGAAGGAATAAATATGATTCTGAAAGAAAATAAAAGAGCATGTATATAGGGGGTGGGGAGGTGTGGGTGGGTAGGGATGTGGGTAAAAATGAGAATTAACTTGTGTCATATACTGGTACAAATTCCCCAATGTTATGTGTGATAGTGAGATGTATATAAAATGTACCAATAAAGAATCCAGTTTAAAAAAAAATTGTTTCAGGGCCAGAGATTTAGCTCAGTGGTTCCGGTGCCTGTTTAACAAGTGCAGACTCCTTGGTTCAATCCCAGGTAACCACATACAACAATATGGGGCGTGGTGACTCACACCCACCAGCAGTCAGTATCACATACCACAGTGCCGGGCACGGTGGCTCACACCTGTAATCCCAGCACTCGGGAGGCAGAGACAGGAGGATTGCTGAGTTCGAGGCTTGCCTGGGCTACATAGTGAGCTCAGGGCCAGCCTGCACTACAAAGTGAGACCCTGTCTCAAAAAAACAAAAAAGTTGTTTCAAAGTGAAAGAGCCCCTCTAGGGTGCTAAAGCTCAGAAATATGCAGTGGGCTGGGGATTTAGCTCAAGGGGTACCACACCTACCTTGAAAGCACCAGGGCCTGAGTTTGATCCCCAGTACTGCAAAACAAAAACAAAGCAAAACCTCCCAGAACTCTGCAGTGGCCATCCATCTGTTCAGGCCTCCGTGCATGCGTGTATCCACCCCTCTCACACATCACCCCACTCCCTCATCCTCCATCTGCCCGTCTACACATCCATTCAAAACCTGCCTGCTTATTCCTTTACTCAACCATCGTCTTTTCTGCCATCCATCCATCCATCCATCCATCCATCCATCCATCCATCCATCCATCCACCTGCTTCATACATTCAACAAACATTTTACTGTGGACCTACTGGGTGCTAAACCCTAGAGGGACAAGTTGGCACACAAAGAGATACTCATTTTCAAGGGTTCCACAGCCTTCTGTGTGAGACACAGTAAACCAGAAATCCCCGTGCAGTATGAAGACAGCTGTGATTGGGAGGAGTCATTGACCTCTGGGGACACAGGGGAAGGCGGGGGTTGAAGGAAGGAAGTGAGGGTCCAAGCTGGGTCTAAGGGAGGGCAGGAGTGAGGAAGTGGGGTGGAAGGTGGGAGCGAGTGTTCTAGACAAAGGAACAGCTTGGCTTTGGGGGTCAATGAGAGCCCACATTTCGAAAACCAAGTGGTACGATGGGCGGAGGGCCGGAGGAAGCAGTTGAGGCAGGAAAAGTAGAAGGAATTTGGCTTTGTCCTGAGGGCGGTGGGGAGGCCAATCATTGAAGGATAAGAATCGTGTCACCGGCTTTCAAGGGGACACTTACCAGGGCAAGCCTGAAAGCTGGGGCAGGAGTACAGGCCAGGGCCCAGCAGAGAGACAGAGGGCACCGGCATGGATGGCGCGGAGGAGATGGGTTCAGAGTGGCCGACGCCACAGGCCTTGCTGACTGACCAAATGTGGATCCGAAGGGGAAGGACTTGGGGCAGGGCTGAGGCCTGGTCTCTGACCCAAGGAAGCAGGAAGACAGACAGCCTGTCAGGAGTGAGCACTAAGGGGGAGTGGCTATATTTGGGGAGGAGGGGAGGAAACCGCTCTGAGAACTTTCACGTATCAGTTAACCTGGATCTGACCTGGTTCTCAGCAAAGCAGGCTAAATCCAGCTTCAGCTGCTAGGGGATGGGGCTGAGTGGACAAAACCAGGATCTTTCTGGGAGGCTCTGGGGGACCCAGGCAAGTCACTACACAGCAGAGGCCGCAGGTGACACTGCTGTGGTGGGAGGACACTTCTGGCCTGACTTCCACCCCTGGCCTGTGGCAGCTGGCAGGTGCAATGCGAGACAGTGAAGAACTTCCACCCCAGCTGCTGGCCGCCTCGTCTGACTGACAGCATCTCTGGCCCTGCCCCATCCTCAGAAACGGGCTGCTCCTTCTCTTTTAGGGTGAACGATTCAGACTCCGTCTATCCAAAGCAGGGTGGGGATGGACGCCTAGGGCTGGTCTGTCCCCAAGTTGAATCCTAGAGGCTGTGACGAGTGGGGAGGGGCAGTGCGTTAACAGGCTGTATCAGGCCAGCTTCAGCCAGAGAGGCCCCAGGCCACTTCCTCCCGCTCACACCCAATTACCCTTCCACACCTTGCTTCTTGCACCGCTGGGACAGCGTGTCCTGTCCTCCCTCCAGTCAGAGTGCCTTCCCAAAGCTTCCCTCAAGGTCCTCCTCCCCAGAAGGCATTCCTGACTGTCCCGTCGATCCCCCAGGGCCTACACCCCAGGGCATTGGAAAAGTCCCTCAGCCTTGTTCCCACCCATGACCGGATCCCAGGCCTCCACGGGAAGGTCCCTTGGAATCTGTGTCACTGGTGGAGCCGGTCTGGTGAATCCCTGCTCAGGAAAGCACCTTCCAAACATCCCCAGGCTCCGCTGCGTTCCCAACAAGGCTGGGAGGCACCTGCTCTGAGTCAGTACTGCCTCTGCTTCCCTCTGTTCTGAGATCGCAGGGCTGAGCATGGCTCCCAGTGTGTCCTCAGGTGCCTGGCGCTGTGCCCCCGGGGTGCTGGGCCGTGGGACGGGGTGAAGCAGTCACTGCCCGTCCCTGTGGACCTTACGCTGAGCCGTGTCGAGCCTGTTTCCCCACACGGTTCCCGCTGCTCCCCTAATCTACCTCCCTCCGTTCCCTCCTGCGTGCCTTTGCTTGGGCAGTGCCCTCGCTGCCTCTCTGGTATGAATCCTGCCCAAGGGCCCATGCCAGCACTTCTGGTTAGCTTTCCAAGGTCAGCAGGCCAGAAGCAGCTTCACCCTACCCTGCATCCGGGGTCTTCAGCCCACATGCAGTCTCAGGCCTGTGCTGAACCTCTGCTGTGACCCCCTCCCCGGGAGGATGGCTGCACTCGGCCTCCACAGTCTCCCCATCCCTGGAGCAGCCCCAGGGGCCACTGAGGCTGCACTGTCTCGCTTTCCTCTTTCTTGCTGGGCACTACGCCAGTCCAGGGCTAATCCACAGTCTTCCGCCCTACTGCTGGGACCAGTTCCCTTGAAGACCAGGGGAATTTGAGTCTTCTGGAGAAAAGTTCTGAGTGGGCAGCAGACACAGAGGACCGAGAACCCAGGTGGGGAGTCCCCAGAAGTGGGAGGGTCAGGTCGGTCATCACCTCAGAGCAGTCCACTGCCCAGAATAAGTCACTGGCCTCAGAGGCAGGTGGAGAAGCCCCGAGTGCATCAGGTTCAGCGAGTTCGAGGTCAGGAAGCAGCCCGCTTTCTGCGCATCAGCAGGGACAGCGTACTGTCCTCCTCTCCTAGGACCCAGGCCTCCTGCTCCAGGTTGGCCTCCCCTCCCCCCTGCAGCCCAGAGAGGGTGGGGGGCGGCTGGGTGCTCCTCTGAGGTGCAGAAGCAGGACCCCGGGGAGACCCACACCATGTGTAGCTGCAAGGCTGCCCTGGGCGCAGGAGTGAGGCCCAGCCAGACCGGATGGGGATGGAAATGCCACCCCGACTCTGGCCTGCGGAGGTGCAGGCTGAAGGTTTCCAACAGCTGATATGGCTCCAGAGAAACAGGAAAATAAATGCTTGCGTGAGGACCCCAAGAGAAGAACGTGTTTTCCTAGACCTGCCATTGGCTGGACTCCTGGGGCCATCTAGAATTCCACAGAGGGTCTGCGAGGCTCCTGAGGTCACCCAGCCAGGCGGCGGCACAGGATCCTGCTGGCATGGACAGGGGCTGTCTCATCCCCAGGAACCGAAGCAGCCAGGCCTCCTGAGGGCCCTGATGGGGGATGAGGAGCACCGGGCTGTCCTGATGTGACTGGGGCCTGTCTGGGGCCTGGGGACAGGTGAGGTTACACTCGGAGTCCTGCCTCTGGGGGTTGGGTCTCAACAAACATCGGCTCTTGTTATCACCGTTGTCAATGAAAACTTAATAATGATTAACACAGAGCCGAACCTGGGAGAGCCCAATGCATCTGACACCACGTCAGGGCGGGAGGTGCCATGCCCAGCTGGCCCTGGTCACTCGGTCCTCCCACCTCGGCCTCCTGAGTGCTGGGATTACAAGCTTGCACCATCATGGCCAGCACAGGGGCCCTTCTAATGCCCTTTCCCTTGGGAGCTGGGGGAGAGTTTCCCTGCCAGTTGGGGGACTGGTGGGTGTGCAGTGTTATTGTGACCCTGAGGTGTGCAGAAAGTTCCAAGTTGGGGGGCCAGGGATTTAGCTCAGTGGTTCCAGTGCCTGCCTTGCAAATGTGAGGTCCTGAGTTCCATCCTTGGTATCAAAAAAATAAAAAACCAAGGTGGCTCCCTTGAAAATGTTGTGGCAGGAACCTGCCTGGGGGTTTGGGGTAGTCTCTGCCGTGCAGTCTGGGGACCAGCGTCCCCACTCATCAAAGCTCAGTGCAGATGTTCTCAGCCTGGGAAGGAGAGAGGGCCTAACTCCCGGCCCTTCTGAGCCTCAGGCCCTTCCCCAAGCCACAGGGCTTGGCCGTCCCTGCACAGCAGCTGGGTGCCGCTGTGCAGGAGTCTGCAACCCCCCAGGACCCTCCTAGCACACAAAAACCTCTAGGATCACTTTGCTTCTTTAGTTTGTTGGCCTGGCCCGGCCTCACAGGGACCGGGCGTGAAGGCCTCCACCAGCATCTGAGCAGAGTAAACCTGGTGCAGGATGGAGGCCTCTTGGTTCTGCTAATAGAGGAACCAAGAAATGTCCCCTGGGAAAGGAGAAGTGTCACTGCGGTGTCCCTGGACACACGGACCCCACCTCTGTCCTCAGTTCAGTGCATATTCTCTGGAAAGCCACAAACATTCCAAGACTGGACTTCTCCCGAATCATCATCTCCAGATTCTTCGAATCACGCTGGTCCAGGAAGAGTGTGGGAGGCGACAGAGGTGGGGCGTGAGCCTGAAGAGGTTAAATAAGTTGCCTCCACCTTGGCCGTCATGCTCACTCTGCCGAGCAGAGGGACCACTCTGAGACTCCCCCGGCTCCGGCACTATGAGGCCCCTGAAGACACTGCTCCTGGCTGCCCTGCTCCTGGGCACCTCTCTGCAGCTCGGCCGTGCAGGTGAGAGTGGGGACAGGGCCTGTGCGTGCCCATAGCGGGCCCAGGACTGGCAGCAGAGCATCTTGAGGAGAGTAGCCAGAGGAAGGCGATGATGCCAAGCCCCCGTCCTGGGGGACCGGCTAGGACAACGCAGCACATCTGGGCCGCAGTCGGCAGGCAGGACCGCGACGGTGTTTGCAGCGCAGGGTGAATGATCTCATGGCTGTATGTTTGCTCCTGTTTTATTAATGAGTTTTTATGTGCAGTGAGGGAGGCAGCAGAGAAGAACACAGGAAAATAGAGGCTTTTCTGTGCAGCTGGAGAGGGACGGTTGAAATAAGGCTGCTGATTATAGATGCACACACAGGCAAGTGCTCGAACAGACACAGGCACACAGGCCTCTCCCACACAATGCACACCTTAACACAGAGGCACAGCATTGCCCGCTCCAAACACACACACAGACCCACCCCGAGAAGGCAGGCACCGAGAGACACAGGGACACCCTCATGCAGACACACACACACACACACACACACACACACACACACACACACACGAGTACAGACACCACGGACACCCTCCCCCCAGGGCCTCAGACACCAGCTCCTGCTCTCTCTGTAGCCCGAGCCACCAACGTGGGGCGGGAGTGCTGCCTGGAGTACTTCAAGGGGGCCATCCCCACCAAAAAGCTGGTGCACTGGTACAAGACCTCGGTGGAGTGTTCCAAGGACGCCGTCGTGTGAGTACCCCCCTCATTGCACCCTGATCCGGGACCCTGGGGCTCCCAGAAGGCTCAAGAGGGGGTGAGAGGAGTCCCTCCCTCCTCGGCTGCGACCAGGTCCCCGCACAGCTCCTGCAGCCCACACGGGGGCGCCCAAGGGGCTGCCATCAGTGAAGTCCAATTTCTCTGTTGGTTTATGGTGAAACTGAGGCACTGGGAGGGATGGAGCAGCCAGGTGACCATATGGTCACTTGCCCTTCCTGGGCTTCAGGCAAGTCCTCACCTCTTGGGACCTCGAGGTCACGTCAGCACAGGCAGCTGGTCCGGCTCGGCAAGGCCCTCCTGAGCCTGATGTCCCTCCGTGTCTTCCCTCTGGGCAGGTTTGTGACCATCCAGGGCAAGTTCATCTGCTCTGACCCTAAGTCCCAGCGCGTGAAGAAGGCAATTATATACTTGCAGAGACAGGAGAAGTTACGCAGCGCCACCAGCCAGGACTGATTTTCCCCCTGGACCATTCAGAGACTTCTGGTACCAGTGTTCAGCACCCAGCCCTGAGCTGCCTGAGAAGCAGGGAGGGAGGTCTGTCCCCTTCCTGAGCCAAAGCCAGGGCACAGATGAGCCCAGATTAAACAGCCTTTCCCCTCCATCTGGTCGGCGTGTTCTGTCCCCACAGTGCTGGATACTGGCCCCTCTGGATGTCACACTGCAAGGGTCCTCAGAGAGCCTCTGGTCCTAGGCTGTCCAGGTCAGAGGGAAACCGAGGTTGGCAGAGGGCTGGAGCTGCTGCAGACCACGCAAAAGTGAGGGGAGGGAGGGGCCGAGCAGGCCAGGTAGACAGAGGCTCAGAGCCCCCAGGCTGACTGCCCTGTGGACCCTCCGTCTGCTCTGTCCCAGGCACCCCCAGCCCAGCCCTCATTCCTGACGCAGACCTGGGAACACGGTTCCCTCGACGCTTTGGATCCAGTTGTACAAGTTTCCCAGGACCCTGAGAACTGCGCGGGGTTGGGGGAGGTGTCCTGCGGCGCCGGCTGTCTCCCCGCCCCAGTCCCCCAGCGCTCACTGCAGTCCAGCGGGCCCTCCACCCCCCTCTGCTCTTTGCAGCGGCCCCGCGAGGCCCCGTGGCTATTTCTACCCAGTCCCACCTGCCCGGCCCCACCCAGGCTGAACCCAGCCGCACCCCACTCCCACTCCCACACCCACTCTGCCTTCCTCCGGCTCCTGGTGTGGGCCGTTCTCCCAGGGACGCCGGTGGGGCCTGGCTGTGCCTGTCGGTTCCAGCTCTTGTGTTACACTGGGAGCCTCGCGAGCTTCTCTGGGTGCCCCCATACCCTGAAGCATGGAGACGGGAGCTGCTGCCTAGACCCCGCTCAGGGCTGGAGCCGCAGCGGACAGCAGGAGAGTCCAGGGTCTTTGCATTCCAGGGCTACCTCACACACCGGCCAGCTTCTCTCGGGACCGTCCAGGGCAGAGGCACTGGTCCACCTTCCTAGCACTCAGCCCTGGCTGGGCAAGGCTGCAGCCTGGAGTCATTCCCAGGCAAGCTGTTCGCCTCCTGCTGCCTCCTTGTGGCCATTCGTCTCATGGCAAGGCAGATGCAGCCTGCGTCCGCTACCCAGTAGAGGCACAAGCAAAACCAAAAACCCCAAGCAGTTAACAATAAGGAAGCTGACAAGGGTGATGCTGGCTTCTCCCACGCCAGGGTTTCTCCAGCACTGGTGGGTTCTCTTGCTGCCTGGGTTCGAGTGGGACCCGAGGGCCTTGAGAAATTAGGTGTTCTAGATCCACAAGGTGGGAGGATGATCTAAAACGGGAACCACATGAGTTCAAGGCCAGCATGGGCTACATGGCGCCAGTCTGTCTCAAACGAAACAAAACAGGAGGGAGACGCGGAGGCTGACAGCAAGGGCTGCACCCCGCAACCAAGACCTGTGGATTGCAGGGTTCCTAAAGGAAGCAAGCTCTTTTGGGACTAGGTACTGCTGGGCCTCTCACGTGCTAAGGCTCTGGGTTCAATTTCTAATACTGAGAGAAAAAGCAAGATCGTCCCTCCCCGAAGCCCAGAGAGCAAACTTCAACAAGGAGAGGTGGTGGTGGCACCTGGGGAGGCCCCTGACAGCGAGAGCGCAGGGACAGGACCAGGCCCCTGGGCAGGGACAGATGGAGACAGGGTAGGCCGCAGGCACAAGATTCAGAAGCCAGTATCAACGGCACTGTCAAGGGGCCACGTGGGTGGTGTGAGACACGACCATGTTCTCCTGGTGCCCCTGAGGGTCTGTGACTTGGAGACCTGTCGATCTGTCGATCTGTCAATCAGTGCAAGGGGAAGGAAGGAGGAAGAACAGGCAGGGGGCACCCTTTGCTCCCTCCACTTGAAAGGCACCTGCTTCCTCCAATTCTGAATCCTACTTCCATTCAGAGCCTGCCTCATCCCTGGTCTCCTCAGTTGCTCCTAACTAGCCATTGGCCAGCTCCCCACTCTCACCTGCCTGACATTCCCACACGCCCTCCTCCTCTAGCTGCTCAGGGCTGGATTCACCCAAAGAGCTGAAGGCCGGTAATCGGGTCAGTATGTGATAATTCAGTATGTGACTTGGTTATAGGGGAATATTTTTTGCGTTTGTTCGATGTGTACATTTTCATCAGGCGAATTCCACAGGAATGGGGGGGGGGTTGTCCCAACGCGCCCTAACAGCTGGACTTCCAGCCCACATCTTAAGAGGGGGAAATTAAACTTGGGTCCTTCCCCAGTAGTCCACCAGAGGGCACTGTGTAACAAGATTCTGAGGTTGATGTGGGAAGCCCAGACCACACCCCCGCCCCCCTCCCCGCCGCCATGGGGGGAAGGGGACAGGGACATCTGATGGTATGGCTGTAAGGCAGCTGGCTAGATCTTATGGGGCAGTAGAGGCTAGGAAACCACCAAATAAACTGCATGGGGGTAGCTGGGTAGACAAGACTTGTTGCTGTGCCTGCCTTGCAAGAAAAAAAAAAAAAAGACGGAAAGAACACTGCTGGAATTACAGGACTACTGATTCCAGAGGAAACTCCAGCCGTGTTGGGAGTGCCAAGCAGGGGTGGCCTGTGTTTTCTGAGTTTGTATTTGTCCTCGTGGAAACCACTCATCACAGGTCAACAGCCAAAGCTGTTAACATTGCTGTGACTCAGTTTTTGTGGCTGTTCAAAAATCCTATTATAAATCCTAAGGCAGTGGTACATACTCGGAGTTTTGACTACTTGGGAGGCTGAGGCAGGAAGGAGGGTCATATGAACCTAGGAGAGTGAGTCTAGTCTGGGCAACCAGACAAGAACCCATCTCAAACAAAAAAAAATTATGTGGGGTATGATGGCACACGCCTGTAGTCTTAGCACGTGGGAGGCTGAGGCAAGAGGATCGCTTTGAGTTCAAGGCCACCCTGGGCAACACGATGAGTTCAAAGCCGACCTGAACTATATAGCAAGATCCTGTTTCAAAACAAAATAAACAAAAAATCCTATTACAAGCCAAGCCTAATCTAGACCTCCAACCCTCTTCTTTGTGGAACTCTTCTATGCCAAGCCAATATTCCTGTCCTGAACCAACTAGAGCCTTCTGGGAACCACTCTACCCAGGAAAGCCATGGCCTAAGCTTTTCTGTCTCCTGACTGGCCCTGGCGAGTCTTTGTGACTCTGCATGTCACGATACCCTCTTTTTACTCTTTTCATTTTTTTTTTGAGACAAGGTTTCGCTTTGTAGTTCAGGCTGGCCCTGAGCTCACTATGTAGCCCAGGCAAGCCTTGAACTCAGCAATCCTCCTGCCTCTGCCACCCGAGTGTTGGGATTACAGGTGTGAGCCACCACGCCCAGCACTGTGGTGTGTGGTGCTGATTACTGGTGGGTGTGAGTCAGCACGCCAGGTATTGCTGTATTTGGTTTCCAGGGATAGAACCAGGGACCTTGCGCTTGCTAGGCAGGTGCCGGAACCACTGAGCTAAATCTCTGGCCCACAGTCCCCTCTTGTTCAGAAAATGCAGCTGACACAGTCTCAGTGATGCCATCATGAGGGCAACTCCGTAAATTCAGACCCCACAGGTGTGTTTTCACACAAGGAGTCAGGCCGTTTCCAGGTTGGACTTTGCCACTGGACTGGCTATGGACTCTCACACGTCTGCTTCTCTTCCCGGCTTCTCCATCCTGTGCTCCACTGGCTGCTTTTCTGCCTCTCATGCTGCCCTAGGGAGATCCCAGGCCAAGGAACTTCGTGGCTTCTCCTACCAGGCTGCCGTGTTCCCACCCCCAACCTTCTCCAAAGCCGACACAGTCACCACAGGGGTGGAATACTCTGCTCAGCACAGGGCCAGGGCCTTGTCACACAGCAAGTCCAGCGGGCTCGTCGGAGCTCACACCTGTGCATTCACCTGCTGTGTGGGATTTTCACAGCGGCCAACAAGTGCAGACTGCCAACATCCATCCTCCCGGAGGTGAGCGTGTCCTCACCCTGCCATCAAAGGTGAGGAGGCTACGACCGGGTCCTCCTGAGGCTGCTGCGCTAAGCGAAGAAAGCCAGCCACAGAAGGCCACAGATGGCACGATCTCACACCGCGTTGGAAGAAGCAAATCTGTAGCCAGTCACAGACTCGTAGTGACCGGGGCAGGGAGGGGGAGGTCGGGAGCAGCTGCTCAGTGGCCGAGGCTTCCGTTTCAGGTGATGAAGAGGGAGCGGTGGTGATCGCTCAACACTGTGAGGCTGATTTTTCCCAGAACCGGGGATTGAACCCAGGGCCCTTGTGCTGAGCTGGGCTCCAACTTCTGATGCTCCTGCCAGTGTTTACTGACTTCACATCTGGACTTGTATTTTTTCACTTCTTGGCTCAGATCTGCCAACTCATGTTTTCATCACACATCTCTCTTAAATCATCTCTTCAAGCTCTCAAATCGTGCTCCATTTTATTTGACATATTTATGTAATTTTCGCCAAAATGAAGGTGGTCAAGTATTCGTCTGCTCTGTGCCAATCTCATTCCTTGTCTTTCTGCAGTGCTGGGACCGAGTCCAGAGCCCACAGCTGGCCTCTGAGCGCCAGCCTCCTTGTGACTCTCGGCATCAACCCTGTTGTGCTGCTCTGGCCACTGACCCCGGGGCTTTCAACTGAGGTACCCCTCTTTTTAAAATTTTGAGACCACTAAGTTATTTGTTTGTCCAGGTTGCAGCTCAGACTTGGAGATGATGCTGGCTTCACTTTTAAAACAAGTGGGATTAGGATGGGACCAGGTGGTCCCTGGGGTTCATTCAAGAGGCAAAGGACTTTGTTCAGCTCTTTCTGTGAGACTCAGGGTTTTATGTTTTCTAGTTTCTTAAAGGTTTCCTATAGGGGCTGGGGATTTAGCTCAGTGATTCCGGAGTCTGCTTGGCAAGTGCAAGGTCCTGAGCTCGATCCCTGGTAACCACATACAATGCTGGGCGTGGTGACTCATGCCCGCCTGCAATCAATACCACGCACCACAATGCCAGGTGTGGTAGCTCACACCTATAATCGTAGCACTTGGGAGGCAGAGGCAGGAGGATTGCTGTGGGATCAAGACTAGCCTGGGCTATATAGTGAGCTCAGGGCCAGCCTGAACTACAAAGTAGGATCCTGTCTCAAAAAAAAAAGTTTCCTATAAATAAAAAATATTACCTATTTTATGAATAAGACATATAAACCAATAAAATGAATACCTGGGAAGTAAAGCTACTTCCCAGCTTAGGAAGTAGAATCAGCAGGGTTTGGGGGTGTTGCTCAATGGTAGTTATGTGAGACCAACCCCCAGCATCAGAATAAGAAGAGAAAGCAAGTCACAGAAACTTCCTGCTACTCTGAAGGCCCATTTCCCCCTCTATTCCCTCTCAAGCCAACTGTGTCCTTTAGTTTTAATTTTTTTTTTTTTTTTTTTTTTTGAGACAGGGTCTTGCTTTGTAGTTCAGGTTGGCTCTGAGCTCACCATGTAGCCCAGGCAAGCCTTGAACTCAGCAATCCGCCTGCCTCTGCCTCTCGAGTGCTGGGATTACAGGCGTGAGCCACCACGCCCGGCACTGTGGTATGTGGTATTGATTGCTGGTGGGCATGAGTCTCCACGCCCAGCAGTGTATGTGGTTAACCAGGGATCGAACTCAGGGCCTTGCACTTGCAAGGCAGGCACCAGAACCACTGAGCTAACCCTCCGGCCCAAATTTGTTTTGTTTTTTGACACAGGCTGTGGTACCCCAGGCGGGGCTTGAACTTGCAGTGACTCTCTAGCCTCGGCCTCCTGAGCCTGGGGATCAACCGCCATGTCTGGCAGGTACTGAGTTTTGTTCACCAGCCTCCCTGAGCTGCTTTAGTTGTCACACAGATGCACACAGAATCTGTATGTATCCGCTTGTCCCTAACGGGGTGCTGGTGCACTTCTGTTTTGAACTTTATGTGGACGCCCTGCTCCGTGCCCAGGCTTCCATGCGTTGCTCTCGCACTCTGCTGTGACTCCTCCAGGCCTGCACACCCGCGGCTCATCTCCCTGCAGTGTCCCTCACCGCGGTAACAAGGCCACTCATCCATCCTTGCTAATGGCCTATGGGATCCTGGCCAGGTTCTCGTTCTTACGCGCCGGGGCTCTGGCTATCTTCTTAGCCTGCCTCCTGGCGCATGTAGGGAAGTATCTCTCTAGGTCAGTGGTTCCTAAGCGTGGGTGTACTTCAGAATGACCTGGGAAAGTACTGTAAAGTCCTGACGCCAGCCAAGTGTGGTGGTGCACGCCTGCAATCCCAGCACTTGGGAGGCTGAGGCAGGAGAATTTGAACAACACAGTAAGACCCTGTCTCACAAAACCAAAACCAAAACCAAACAAAAAACAGCAGATGCCCGGGCTCCCACTCCAGAAGACACTGACTTACTTGGCCTTTGGAAGGGAAACCCAGTCACACAAGAGCCAGTTTTATTTCTGGGAGTTACACTGGTGATTCTGACACACAGCTGGCACTGAACTGCCCGAAGGAACCCCAGCAAAGTGTGTGCCCACCTGGCCCCTCACAACGGCCCTGCCCTTCACAAAGCAGCGCCTCTTCCCCAGCCTAGCAACCACAATGCTTCCTTCCACACTGGGGTTCTCCCTTCAGCCCAGCTGGCAGCCACGGCCAGTGCCCGGGGGTTCACTGTGCCAGTCAAGAGGCTGTAATCCCAGCTCTCGGGAGGCCAAGCTGGGAGGGTTTTAACACCGCCCTGAACTCTAGGTAAGCCTGTTTTAAAATACAAACAGAGAGTGGGCAGGGGGGATCCCAAGTGTACACTTGCAGAGGTTCTAAGCAAAAGACCTTAGACAGTTTTAAACTAGTTGAGATCCCCATTCCCCTCAGAGCTGCTGATCCAGAATGGCCACAGGTGACACCTACCTCGCATGCTTTCTGGTTTCTGTGGGACTGAGGACCCACCCAGGCCCTGTGGACTGAGCTTGATGCCCAGCCCTGGGCACCTGTACTGTCTCTGGTGACTGATGGCCGCGTGTCACTCTCCATCTGTTTCCTTCCCTGTAAACTGAGGCTGCCCTCAGGGATACCCAAGGCTCTTAGGGGCTCCAATGTTGGTCCCTGCGAGGATGCGAGGTCCTCCCTGAGCTGTGCGGTGTTGGCAGGACCGAGCTCCTTGAGGCTGGACTGAGGCCCCGTGGGTCCAGTAGCTGCTTGCTGGGGGCATGTCCTCTCACAGCCTGGCAACTCCGTGCTCTTCAAGGGTCACCTGACTGCGTCAGGCTCACTCAGGATAATCTCCTTTTTAATCAGCGGGGACTTTAAGTACATTTGCAAGATCCCCTGGCTTTTGCCAGAGCCGCCTCTAATCCTAGGAGGGAGATCCCTCGGCTTCACAGTCTTGCTCAGGGCTGACACAGGAGCACAGGTCACTGGAGCCAACTCGAACTCTGCCCTCCCAGCCTGGCTCAGGAACCCAGCTTCAGCCTCAGCCCAACTGCAGTGGGAACAGAGGAAGAGAAGGAGAGCCAAACCAGGCTTTGCAGACAGACACCAATGAACACTTTTATTTACGGGTGAAACAAAAATCCAGATCTCTTTAATCCTCATGAGCTCTCCAAGTATTTGGGGAAGGTCAGTTCTGGGTCTGTGCGGCTGCAGAGCAAGGAGAACGTGGAGCCGGAGACGCACGCACTGCTGGCCGGTCTTCCCTGCGTCTCCTCACCTGGACGATACCGAGAGGCAGCGGTGCTCATTCCGAGAACAGCACTAGCCCCACAGTGCGGGCCAGCAAGTCCCTCCCAACAGAATGGCTCCCGGTTAGGAGGAGCACAGACGGTGCGGACACCACACGCACCTGCACGGCCCTCAGCACTGACACGCAGAAGGGGGCAGGGTAACACCCGTCAGCGAACAGAAATGACAACGGACGCGGACAGGGGTGGAAAGGGACAGAGGGACACAGGAGGGGATCCCAGTAGGCAGCAAGTGACCCCCCAGGGGCCCCGAGGCCATGAGACAGTTGACTCAAGTCACCCAGAGTGTACACCGGTGGCAGCGTCACTGAGCTTGTCACAGGGCATAAATAATCGAGGACATCTGGGTGCAGGAGTGGGTGGTCAGCGTTTCATCACAAGGTCCTCACACTCCGAGGGGAGGCAGGGGCCGCCGGGGAACCAGGCCCCACGGCGCTTGGTCCTTCGGGAGACAGCAGCACTGACACCACCGCCGCAGCAGGTCCAGAGGGGGTGGGAGGGGTCGCGAGCGGCTGCGGAGGGCAGACAGGGCCGCGGGGCCCCTAGGCGTCCTGCAGGCTGCCCTCGCTCAGGAGCACCTTCTCCCCGGGCTTGAAGGCCGGCATCCCGAGGTAGGGGCAGGAGGCGCAGCGGAACGCATCGCCCAGGTAGCACTATGGGAGAGAACAGGAAGTCACACCAGGGACACACGGGGCTCACCCAAGACCACCGCCCAGCAGTGTCTGGGTGCATCCATGGGTCCAGCGGAACCCAGGTATTAGGAGTTTTCAAGGTCTCTAGTGTCATAAAAATAGTCAAGAAAGTTCCTCTGGAGGCCACGGGCCTCTATTCTAACAAGCACTTCAAATCACAGCCAAGCCCAGTCAAATGGCTAAGTAACTTCTGGTCCCGCTCTGAGGCAGGAAGAAAGAGACCAAAAGTAAGAGGTGACGAGAGGCGCCGGAGATGTAGCTCAGGGTGCGTGCAGCGTGTGCTGATCCCTCCGTATCCCCACCCTCACGTCCTCGCGCTGGCCCGGGCCCGCACTCTGCACAGCACTCTCGGAAGCGAGCGAGTCTGTTTGGGATGACGCCCCCCAGGGGGGACCACCAGCTGGATGGTCCAGCGCTTACATTTCCGCAGGCCGACTTGGGCTGTGAGCTCTTCTGCGCCTCTGACTTCTCCTTCTCCAGTTCTTCCGCGAGGCCGCAGGTGCTGGGGAAGACCAGTTGCTGCTGAAGGAGATTTGCCACCACCCAGCAACCCCAAATCCACAACAGAGCCGAAACATCCTCTATGACCCTCTTTCCACTACAGCATTAAGTCAGACACCTCAGGGCAGAAAAGAACACACCCAGCTTGTCCTGTACTATTAATCATGAAGAAGCCGAGGGTCACCAGGCATCTGAAGAAAGGTGGAAGTGAGGCACCAAACAAAAACAAAAACAAAAAAAGACAACTGAAAAGAAACAGAAACCAGCGTGTGATAGCACACACCTGTGATCCCAGCACTCAAGAGGCTGAGGCATGAGGATCACTGCGAGTTTGAAGCCCAGGCTGAGCTATGTGGTGAGTTCAGGGCCTGAACTATATAGTGAGACCCTGTCTCAAAAAACAGAACAAAACAAATCAAAAACAAAGAAAGAGAAACTATATAAGGAGGAAGCTATTACACTCATGAAATAAAACCAGAATGTGTTATTTTCTTTTTAAAAGTCAAGGACCAAAAAAAAGTAAATCTAGACATAAAAACAGAATAGTAAATTGCCGGGCGTGGTGGCTCACGCCTGTAATCCCAGCACTCGGGAGGCAGAGACAGGAGGATTGCTGAGTTCGAGGCTTGCCTGGGCTACATAGTGAGCTCAGGGCCAGCCTGAACTACAAAGTGAGACCCTGTCACAAAAAAAAAAACAAAAAAAAACAGAATCGTAGGAATAAATTATGACTGGAGATTTTAGAGGATAAATGAAGCAATCTCCCTGAAAGGGGCACATGGTAAATGTGAGAGAAAAGTACATTACATGAAGAAAGAGTCCAGTATCCAAGTCACAGGTTACTCAGAGGAAACAAAAAGATGAAACTCATAGACAATTTTTTTTGAGAGAGAGGGTCTTGCTATGTCACCCAGGCTGGCCTCAAATTCATGGCAATCCTCCTGCCTCAGACTTCCAAGTTCTGGATTAAGGTGTCCACCACCATGCTTGACTAAAAAAAATTTTTAAAGATGTCCTAAAACCACAGATATGGCTTTTTACAGAAAAAGATCCACTAAGTGGTTAGTGCAAAATGTGAAAATAATCCCCACTCAAGTGGCCACAAAAAGATAACAGAGAGGGCCGGAGGGTTAGCTCAGTGGTTCCGGCGCCTGCCTCGCAAGCATAAGGACCTGAGTTCGATCCCCGGTTACCACATATAATGCTGGGCGTGGTGGCTCACGCCTGTAATCCCAGCACTCGGGAGGCAGAGACAGGAGGATTGCTGAGTTCGTGGCGGCTTGCCTGGGCACCATAGTGAGCTCAGGGCCAGCCT
>PVIC010037932.1:0-17870 GCA_004025085.1 Thryonomys swinderianus | reverse complement strand
AGCCCTTCTCCTGGCATCGCTGCCCAAACCACGCAGCACAGTGATTATTGGCATAGCGATTACATTGCGTTAGTTCTCCGCCGCAGGCCAGAGGCGATGCAAGCTCTGCCGAGGGAGGGTGGTTTGGGTTCTCGGCAGGTATTATGCCATTCAGTTTAAGGGACCCGAGCAACCCTTGCCTCTGGCCCCAGACCCGGTCTCCAGGGCTCCCCAGAGCAGCGTATCTGCTGTGGATTCTGCACAGGAGGCTGCGACTGGCCAGCGTGAGTTTCCCCGGACGCTCTGAGGTCTGTGCTCTGGCCCGTCACTCCTCAGTGCTCGGTTCACAGAAACAGAGCCAGGTCAGAAGTAGGTTGGATATATTCCTTTTCACCGTGGTTTTCAAATCTCTGTAGCCAAGAATTTCTTCTTGGAACTACACGCAGTACACCAACACCCAAAAGGAGAAATAGAAAGTTAATTTCCTGGAGCAGAACATTATCATATCCTGTCAAAGAAAGGAACCAATTGATACCATGAAATGGCGTGAGGCCACGGGAACCTTTACACTAAGACAAAACAGAAGAAAACTTGCCCTGCTGTGGGATGCTTCCTCGGGCTTTGCAGTGCTGTGCCGGCCGATGCCAAGGACAGGGAGAAGCAGAGGCCGAGGGGCGCTGGCGAGTCACGCTTGAACGGACTGACCGCGCGGAGGAAGTGGCCTCGGGAACGCCCCACGGCCGGAGAGTGGGCCGTGATCAGATAATGAGGCGGAATCTTCGTCCAGAAAAACTCAACGCAGAGCGTTTTGGGTTGTCGTAAAAATCATGACTAGAAGAATATCTTCCTGAGCTGCCTAGGGCCTGGTGCCCAGCCCAGGTCGGCCGCTGGTGCAGCGGCGGTGGCGTCCTGCCCGATGCCCGGCCCCGGCGTCTCGCCTGCTTGTGGAAGGAGCCGCGGCGGGTCCCGCACCCGGCCCAGGCGGGCGTGCACCTGCGCAGAGGACACTGCTCCGGCCCTGTCAGGTTTTCCTCCCAGAAGTGTCTTCGCAGCTCCCGCCCTGTGCCGGCTTCGTCGAAAGCCTGGGACAGGACAGAGAGGGGGACATGGTCAGGTCTGCTGTGGGGAAGTTCCGGTTTAAAGGGCCCAGCCCAGAGCAGCAAGCAGACAAGTCGGTCTCCGTGCCAGTCAGGTGACGGGTGACGCCGGGAAGGGCAGGAACGCAGCCCCGGAGGTGAAGCGGCAGCTGTCCCGAGCCTGGGTCTGCGAAGCCAGCTCCTGGAGGGGCTGGCAGAGGGCCCGGGCAGTGCGGGCCCCGATGGACTCTGGGCCCGGGGAAGGGTGGGCACGAGTGGGGCCGGGGGGGCGGCCAAGGAGCACTGGCGCTCTGAGGCTCTGCCCGCGTTTACCAGGAGAGTCACCAGAGTAATGTGAACAGCGGTGCCCTGTGGCCGGGCTCGGACTGAGAGGGCAGCTGGCCACGCTGGACCGCGTCTCACAGACAGCGTCCTCTAAGGGTCGTGTGGAAAGCAGGTCCAGGACACCTGCCGGGTGCCGTGCTCGGAGGACAGCGGAGCCAGCCCTCAGGCGGCCCTCCGCCCTGCCATGCCCGGCTGGCAGCCCCTCCCGCGGGCCCCCTTCCCCAGCACCGCTGCGGGAGCAGAGCAGGGACCTGCCTCCGTGCGGGCGGCGCTGCGGGACTGCACGGACTTGTGTGAATCGGTGAATCCGTACACTCTGTGGGGCTGATTAGCACCAGCAAGACGAGATATAATAAAAACTGACCATTAATGTGTAAGTAAGGCCTGGCTATTGGCAGTTTAAAAAACTAGTTTTTTTAAATCTGATTTTTATCAGACCTTGAATTCAGTGTGAGGCATGAGTATGATTTAGACAGAGGGTTTTTTAAAAGATTTGGAAGTTGGGCTGGAGGGTTAGCTCAGTGGTTCCGTCACCTGCCTCGCAAGCACAAGGACCTGAGTTCGATCCCTGGTAACCATATACAATGCTGGGCATGGAGACTCATGCCCACCAACAATCAACACCGCATACCACAATGCCAGACGTGGTGGCTCACGCCTGTCATCCCAGCACTCGGGAGGCAGAGACAGGAGGATTGCTGAGTTCGTGGCAGCTTGCCTGGGCACCATAGTGAGCTCAGGGCCAGCCTGAACTACAAAACGAGACCCTGTCTCAAAAAGCAAAAAAAAAAAAAAAAAATTGGAAGCAAGGTGTGGTGGCACCTGAGTTTAATCCTAGTTACACAGGAGGCTGAGGCAGGAGGAGCACAAGTTGGAGCCCAGCGTGATCAACTTGGTGAGACCCTGTCTCAAAATACAAATTAAAAAACAAAGGCTGGCTTCGGCTTCCACCTCTTTAAACCTGGCACAACACTTGCTCTGAAATGTCACTGTGGGGGCTACAAGACACTAAAGCCACATGGTGCCACGTGTTCGATGGCACTGCCGCGTGGCCCGGGCACATCCCCGGTAGACCTTTGTCCTGCGCCAGAGTCCCCAAGAGCCCGAGAGGGGTGGGCAGCACTTGGTACAGCAGCACACGGGGGAAGGGACAGCGAGACCCAGAGCCCGGGCGGAGAGAGCCGCGGAGGCCACAGTGTGCAGGGAGAGGCCCAGCTAATCTGGGTGACAGGGCTCTGGGTTCGCGGCCCAGGGCGGGCAGCGGGATGAAACCCAGAGACATCATGGCCGAGCCCAGGGGTAGCCAGAGGTCAGGGCCTCAGCCCCAGAGACCCCTCCGCCTTGGAGAGACCTGCGTGGCCACTACCGGCCCACTGTTCTCCCCGCTGCCCAGACAATGCTGTGTTTGTTCCCCGAACACAAATTACCAGTGTGGGGAACCACAGCGCCTGAGGCCAGCGGGGCCCTCTGAGGTCAGGAGGCTGGTGCCCCAGGCCCGCGGTGACTGGCAGCAGGGCCTGCCTCGGTGGTCCCGAGCCGCTCGGAGCCTCCTGCAGCCCAGTCAGGCCCACCCTGTGGCCCACAGCTGGCCACTCGCGGCGCCCTCCTGCGTGTACCTGCCCGTGACGTGTCCAGTCTGCACAGAGCAGCTCCGGGCCGGGCTGCCTTCCCTGCTCCCCGAGTGTGTCTGAGAGTCGTGAAAACGCGCGTCAGGATGGAGCCGGGGACGGCCCTGCGGCCGCAGCCCGAGACCAGGAAACTCATTACTCGGTGACTTACTCTACTTAGCATTGTCAGCGCCGCCGGCTGTTGGCAGCACCAGTGCTGTTAGGATCTGCGCCACAGCATGTATCGGGTGCATCACCCACTGCCCGCCACATCGTTTCAGCAGTTGGCATCCCTTGTGTGCGGTTGTCTTGCCAGTCCTAAATCTATCTAGATAAGGGCTTGGTGTTCATCTTATCCACAGGCAGCTCACGAGGAACTTGGGGAGCTACACCCGCCTCGTGGGCACAACAAAGAGGAGAAGCGGGCAGGGGTCCCCAGCCCCCCACCTGGGCAGAGCAGGGCCCCTGTGGGGCCACCTGGCAGGCGTCCACGTGACCTCCCCTGTCCAGGGCGCAGAGGCGCAGAAGGCGGGAGTAGGCTGCAGACAGTCCCAGATCCTCACCGCCATGGCGACTGTCCAGCACCTTGCCCAGCAGCCCTCCTGCCCGTTCCCTTCCTCCCCGGTTGGCAGAGCTTCTGTGGAAAGCTGGGTGCTTCTGCCTATCACCACCGAAGTACACAGCCCAGGGACTCTTCGTATGTCCACAAAGTGACCCACCAGCGCCACAGTCCATCTCAGAGCGTGTCTACCCCTCCCACAAAGCCCGCACTGCTCTGTGCCGTCCCACACACCTGCCCCACCCAGGCCTAGGCTGGCACCCACCCACTCGCGATGCGTAGATGTGCTTGTCCTGAGCCTTCTCGCCGGCGGGTTTATAATATGTGATCTTTCTGCTTGTTTTGTGTCTGCAGTGCTGGGTACTGAGCCCCAAGCTGCACACATGCTGGGCAAACGGGGCACCCGAGCTGCTAGCCCAGCCCATCCTGTGCGGGCTTTCAGCTGACTTCTGTCATGTAGTGTAATGTGTTCAAGGTTCGTCCACGCTGCAGCACGCGTGAGTTCCTCGCTTGGCAGAGTAACTATTGTGTAGACAAGTCACTCTGTCTGTGTGCTCGCTGAGCAGCAGAGTCTAAGCTGTTTCCACGTCTGCTGGCCGAGAATAATGTCTCCATGCACACTCAGGGGCAAGTCCGTGGGCATCCTCCCTGGGCATGGTTAGTGGTCACTCCGTCTGGCACATTTGGAAGAATGGCCGTATATCCCTAGTCCCCCAGCACTGTCCAATGGTTCCAATTCCTCTTCAGGTGCATCAATATTCTATTGCAGAATTCTTCCTTCCTTCCTTCCTTCCTTCCTTCCTTCCTTCCTTCCTTCCTTTCTTCCTTTTCTTTCTTTCTTTCTTTCTTCCTTCCTTCCTTCCTTCCTTCCTTCCTTCCTTCCTTCCTTCCTTCCTTCCTTCCTTATTTTCTTTCTTTCTCTCCTTCTTCTCAGTGCTAGAGTTTGCACCCAGGAATACTCTGCCACTGAGCAGTATCCTCAGCCCTTTTCAATTTTTTATTTCAGCATAAGGTATCACTAAGTTGCCCAGGCTGATCTCAAACCTCTGATCCTCCTGCCTCAGCCTCCCAAGTAACAGAGATTCTAGACATTTGGTACCGAGTTCCTGCACCTGGCTGCAGCTGTGCTTCTTTTCAGTCTCACTGTCTGCCTTACAGTCATCCTAATTTTTGCATTACTTTCCATAAGCATTCATTGATCAAACTGAAATAATTTATCATCAAGAAAAATGAAGGAAAAACAAAACTCTGAAGTATATCTGAATTCTTTCTATTCATTTTAGAAAACTGAGCTGCGTTAGAAAAACAAAAGAAAACTAAAGCTGTCAGATTACAGGTCCAGAAACTTCTCTCTTTTGCTGCTTCGGCTTCTTGAGAACTTGGAGTCCTGTGAATATGGGGGAGCAAAGCCCCCTTTCTTCCTCTCGCTTAGCGTGCAGAGCCCACAGAGCTGCTAAGGAGAGTCCTCGGAACACCCCAAAGCACAGCACCTTCCTGCTCTGCGGGGACCGTGTTCAAAGTGCATCTTCACGCGTGGAGTGCACTGAGCCCTGGTCCATCGGGCAATCTCTTCTGCACATTAAGAACCCAAGGGCCCTGAGGGGAGGTTACGAATGGAGGTGTTTGTTCCTGTGTTTGTTCCTGTTTTACCCCGCGTGACGGCCCCTGAGGGGAGCCGCCCTGGGGAGACGCGGGCGCCCCGGGCAGCTGCTGCTCAGCCATGCTTCCTCCGGGAAAGGGAGCTGCCTGCCACACGCAGGACGGAAGAGCCCGACTTGGCCTCAGACTTCTTAACTGTGAGAGTTTGGATTCAGAAAAAAAAAATCTTTGTAAACCCTCTTCAGACTTAATATTATTTCTTTGGCTTTTTGCAAGCCTGTCATTAGGGTTTTAGTCTGTTTGTTTTCTATGAAAAAAAAAAAAATGAACAATTCTCTAGGCCAAAACCTTCCACTGGTACTTGCCCCTGGGTGAAGAAAAAGATATACTCAGATGCTTTTATTTTTTTTTAAATTAAATTTCAGAGGAAGTTTTTGTTTTCTTACATATTTCCTTTAAAAAGTCAAGTTTTGAGTCACTAGATTCTTATCACGAAATTCCCAGAGACTTGGAGATAAGGCCATGGTGGCTGGGGCCTGCACATGGAGAAGTGCTGGACACGGTTGTACGTCTGTTGGGAACGATGCCCAGCTATGTACACGATTAGTTACTGATTTGCGTGACACTGTACTCAATGAAACTTTCACATATTTATTTTAAAAACTTAGTTTTCCGTCAAATCCTTTATCAATCAAAATGTATTCACCAATTCTACCAGCATAAATATAGCAGGAGGGATGAAGGAAAGAAGGAAGGAGGGAGGGAAAGAGGGAAGGAAGGAAGGAAGGAAGGAAGGAAGGAAGGAAGGAAGGAAGGAAGGAAGGAAGGAAGGAAGGATGGAAAAGAGAGAGAGAAAAGAAATTAACAACCCTGTTTTCTGTAGGATGAAAAACCAGGCTAGCCTGAACCTCAGCTAAGCATTACCATGTTAACAAATTGTCACAAAAAGCAATGGCTTAAAATGACCAGCCTTTATCTCACTCACAATTGTGCGAGTCCGTCAGCAGGCTGGGCTCAGCAGGGTGGTTGCTGTGGCCTCCTTCGGGCCCTGGCGGTCAGCTGCAGTGCAGAGGCACACACCTTGGCGGGACTCAGCTCTCTGGGCCTCGGGTGCGTGGGCTGACTCGGCTGTGGCCTTCCGGCCCCTCTTCAGCAAGCCCGCCAGGGCCCGTCACATCCCAGCTAGACAGAGATGCAGGAGACCAGGGAGACAGAAGCGGGAAAGACCTTGCAAGGCCTCAGTTATGAATTGGAATGTTGCTACTTTTGTGTTTTATCGGCCAATGTAAGTTAGAAGACCGGTCCGTGTTCAAGAAGAAGGAAAAGGAGACTTCATATCTGGATATAAATTCACAGCTTTATTACACATGGCCTGAATAGTGGGCAGAATGAAAACTGTGGCCACTCTTGCAATACACCACGGACCTAGTTTGTATCTATTCACAAATGCAGTAAGGACACATTAAAAATGTTTCACTTAAGTATTTTCTTTGGTCACTGAGTTTTTGTATGTACCAGGTAGCTTAAATCATCTTTTGAACCTAAAAGAGATTGACTGTATCTGTCTCAAAGAACTCTATCAAAGTTCTCTGAACATGAGGTTCGTATGTCTAGAAATCCTAAGATGATTGCGTGCGGGAGGTTTCTGGGGAGCAAACCCAGCACCTCATGTGCAGACTGAAGACTCTGCCTCTGATCTACAACCTCAATCCTGAGCTGGTCCTACAGAACATGTCCTGGAATTCGTATGTTCTCATTTTATTATTCTTGGCCAAAACTTTGTCCTAATTTTTAATTACAGAAATAAACGAATAAGAAAGATGTTTTTTTTCTTCCAGATCGTTACAGTGGGCTCTTAGAAACTATTGCAATAATGATGACTTTGTGCAGTTTTTTTGCCTGTTTTTTACACATGAGAAACCATGGTTTATGATTGTTAGCACATCTGTAATAATGAGCCCATCCTTCAAACAAGTGCTAGAACCTCAACCTTCTGGGTGAACAAGTTCTGTGTATTCAGAGTTCATGAGTTGGCTGGAGATTTAGCTCAGTGGTTCCAGCATCTCCCTCGCAAGGGTAAGGTCCCTGGTTTGATCCCCAGTAACCACATACAATAATACTGGGCGTGGTGACTCACAGCCACCAGCAATCAGTGCCACATACCACAGTGCTGGGTTTGGTGGCTCATGCCTGTCATCCCAGCACTTGGGAGGCAGAGGCAGGAGGATTGCTGAGTTTGAGGCTTGCCTGGGCTACACAGTGAGCTCAGGGCCAGCCTGAGCTACAAAGCAAGACCCTGTCTTAAAAATTAAAAAAAAAAAAAGAGTTCATTAGCTGTAGTTTACTCACAGCTCTATTATGTTTCATGCCAGCTTCAACTGCTACTTCAAAAATTTTATTTTCAAGGGTAAAGAAAGAAAGATACCGTGGGTGCAGGTAAATAAGAACTTTTATACATTGCTGACAGGGAAAGAAGTGAGTTCTGTCACTTTGAAGAGCAAATTGGCAAGACATGCTACAGACAACCATCTCATTTCCAAGTAATATGGGGGGAATCTTCGCAGAGTACAAAGGCGACATGTCGAAAGAAGGCCGCACACTCTTCTGTTCATTGATTCCCTCAGGAAATATTTACTGAGCACATACTGGCCTCCCACAGCTCCCAGAGATTACGTACACAGCACCAACCCTACGTACACAGCACCAACCCCAAGTCCTGCCTCAGAGAGCCTGCAGTTTGGAGGAGAAAGACACAAAATGAACACAGTAAACAAGGAAAGGATACTCTAGATAAATCGATGATAAACCATATGAAGAAAACTAAAAGAACAGAAGTTTTAGAGAGGAGGTTAAAATTTAAGTAAGATGTACAAGGTAGACTGATTGTTATGATTAAGGTTCTAGGTTTGACCAGTAAAAATACAAGACCCCCCCCACTTAAGTTTCAGAAAGAGAAAGTTTTTGTTAGCACGTCGTGTGCAGCATTTGGGACATATTTACACTACACATGTACGTGTTTGCCTGGGGGGGTGGGAGGCGTGCGACGGGGGGTCGTCAGATGGGACAGCATCAGGAGGGCGGCAGCGGAAGCAGGAAGAGCAAAGGCCTCGGAGTGGAGAGAGCCCGGCTCTCCGCAGGAGAAGGGCAAAGCCCGGGGCCTGCTGGCACAACGCGAGCCCAGGAAAGGACCGTTGTGCCCACACTGGTAGTTTAAAAAATCATGTGCTGAATGGATAATCAAGTGGGCAGAGAGAGAATCCACTCCGGCGGCACACCGTGTGCAGAGTAACGGATATGGAGGGCTGGGCACGCATGGAGCTTAGACAAAAACCAACAGAGCCTTGCTGGAGCCTCACCCTGTAGGAGACGTGAGCAGAGAGCGAAGCACGGACGAGTCAAAGGTGCCGGGCAGAGAGGGGCAGGCGCTGTTCCGAGCAGGGAAGGTCACGCAGGGCCCGGTCTGGGGAGGCGCCCGCGCCCACAGACAGCAGGAGCCGAGCGAGGAGACACAACGCACAGGGGCTTTTATCACCTGTCTGTGAGCAGGTGAAATGCCAGCGAAGAGCAGTGTCGGGGCCCAGACAAGCGGGCAGCCCTGTTCGCGGTCAGGCTGGAGACAAGGCTGCTTGTGGCCGTCTGATTCTGAAGGGGGCTGGAGCCACTTGCAGGCTGCGTGGCCACTTCGGCTGTAGCTCGGCCGGGGGCTCCAGGGAAGGATGACGGCGGAAGGGCCCGACAGCAGGGCTCCAACCCATGGCAGCCAGGGGCAGAGAGGAAGGAAGAGCCAGGGCGAGCGCACCGTCCCCAGGGGCACACCTGGGACTCATGCCGCGACCACGCTCCGTCCCCAACAGCACGCTCAGTGGAAACGTGGCGGCGGCCCCACGGACGGCACCCCACGATCCGCCACCTTCCCAGGGTGCCACCTCTGCGGGACTTCGGGGCCCTTCAGACCTGAACCACAGCACCTCCCTGGTGGCCGGCCGTCTGCAGCCCTGCACCCAGATATGCTTCTTGTCTCAAAACATTGTCTAATCACCTTCCTATTTGGTGAAGTCACAATCCTAGAATTTCACTGACCTGCACTCATGTTTTTTTTAATTAACAAGTGATCTGTTATCATAGCACAGGTCCGGCTTCTGGTGAGTGTCAGGAGAAACCTTCACCTCACGCCGGCCCCGCCCAGCCTCCCTCAAACCTGACTCCCTCTCCATCCCAGGCCAGAGTGGACTCAGGTTCTCTGAGGCTCTGGACGCCTGCTGGACACGCTGGGCAGCTCCTTCAGTACCTTCCAGCGGCCTGCGTGAGACACTGATTGACTGGCATTGCCGGTGCCATCTTGAAAGTGGCAACAGACAAAGGCGTATTTGCTGAGCACCTTTCCCGTTCAGTTTCCAAATATTCCTCCTGTCGCTGCCCGTCGTCGTGATGCTGTGGGCCCCAGACAGCGAGGAAGCCCTGAGCTCCGGCGGACGGGCACCTGGTGGGCGCCGCAAGAGCTACAGTCCTCCAGCTGCTTGGCCCTCGGAGGTGACACACACGAGGGACGGGAACAGCAGCTCCGGAGCCAGCGTGATGGAGCCTGGTCATTACCAGTGTCTGCCTGCGCCCCGGGAGGACCAAGGTGGCTTCTCAAACCTCTCTCTGTGTCTCAGTGCTGTCACTAGGACTAGGCGAGTAGCGGCACCAGCCCCCAGGCTGGCGAGAGGTTTGTTCTTTATGAAACACACAGTGCACACTCGTATTCATGTGAACACCTTCATGTTTCTGAATAAGTAGACAGGCGGACAGAGAGCTGACCCATCGTGCCGCACCGGAGTGTCCTGGGGCCAGCCAGGCCCTCTGCAGTGCAGCTGCTCCGGGCTCCAGGCTCCATGAACAGCGAGCGGGGTTTGCCTCCTGTCCGCGTCCCCAGAGACTGGCTCCGCTTGGTACTGCTGTGCTCTGAAGCCACCCAAACCGAGACGCCGTGGCAGAGCCACAATAAGCGCCGTCTACAGTCACGAGCACATCAGATGGGGAAGCAGAGCTCTGCCTTCGCTCACCCCAGGGCCCGCGGCTTCAGGCACCGGTTCCCAGGCAGGAGAGGAGCTGGGACCCTTCCTTTTTGATTGAAGTGGTTCAGGACTGGCCTCTGACTGAGCTGGAAGAGAGAAGTAAAAAGGACTGGGTATAAAAATGTAAGGGGTTCACTTGAAACCCACCCGCGCTTTATACCTATCCCACTCCCTCCCCGGACTCTAGTTGAAACCGGAAAGGAAAAAGTGTGGCGCTGTCCCAGGACATGGAGGCAGTGGTGCGCATGCTCCAGCTGCGGGGCAGGTTAGGAAGCGATGCTACAGGCTTTCTGATTGGCTCGCAGGCGCTGACGGGTACCCTGGAGACGCGACCAGTAACTGTAATCCATGGGGTGTGCAGTGGGGACCTGGTTCTCACTCCATAGCTGCCAGGGCAGCCCGTGCCTGCAGTTCACGGATGATCAAAGCAGTGAATGTTTTGAATTTTTAAAAATTTTTATTAAACGACACATGGCCATTGAGTTCCCTCAAAACACTCCTCCTCGCTGTGAACACACGCGTCTGTCTTCCCCATCTCGGGAGCAGCTCTGGAGCCCTCCGTGTGCGGCCGCCTGCGCCTGCGCCTGCGCCGGGGCCTCCGCGTGGAACCTCCCCTCCCCCCTCCCCTGTCGGCCGCTTTAACTGGGGCTCAGTGGACGGCACGGAGCAGATCTGGGGATGGCGTGGGGAGCCCGCCGCGCCACGTTTCCATTGGCGAGAAATTGCTAGGAATGTTTGTGCAGTGTGGTGTGATCATCAAATGAGGATTTAAATAAGAAATTATTACAGTAGGAGGCACATTGCCACAGATCCCCTCAAAACAGAACCCTCTTCCACGCTTCAGACACATCCGTCACTCTTGGCAACGAGTCCTTTACAGTAATAGGGTTTTTACGTTGAAACGTTCACTGTGATTTTCAGTCTCCGAGTATGGAAGTCCACAGTGACAGCTCAGGGTCTGGAAAGGACGGCTGTGGTTCAGTCCGAGTCACAGAGCGCCTCCTGCATGTGGCTTTAACTTCTTAAGCCTTGTATCCTTACCCCAGAAGAAGGATAAACAGGTTGAAATCGGGGCATGGGCCTGAAGTCACAACTACTCCAGAGGCTGAGGCAGGAGGATTGCGTGTCCCAGAGTAACCTGGGCAACTTGCTGAGATCCTCTCTCAATTTTTTTTGGGGGGTGGGGGGGCTGTACTGGGGATCAAACTCGAGCTCTTCTGCTTCCAAGGTAGGCGTGGCGCCACTTGAGCTAAATCCCTGGCCTGCCTCAAACTTTTTAAAAAAGACAAAGCTGAGAACTGAAACTGTAGCTCAGCACTCCCCAGGTTCAATGCCCAGCACTGTTAAAATGGGGGGGGGGGGGCAGGCTTCCACTTCATAGAATCCCAGGAAAATGAACTAAACTTTGATCGGTCTTAGCAATGTGCCTGGTACGGTAGTATGTGCACTGTTTGCTGCTCACTTGTCTTTTCTTGCATGGTGCTGGGGACCGAGCACTCGTGCATGTGGACACACGCTGCACTGAGCCTCCCCTCGCCGTGTTAACTGTGACCTGTGGTTTGGAAATGTCCATATGTGTTGAGCCTACATGCTCGCAAGGGTGGCGACAGGTATTTTAAGGGTCGCTGAAACAGACTGGCTGCTCTCTGGGGGACAGATCATGACAGAGTTTGACTGACAAAAGTTTTCCATCTTCTCATTCCAAGTAGAGCTGTTTGTGAAACGGAATCTATTTCTTTTATGTTTTCATTAACCTCCAAGTAAATGAAATTTGAATTTTATTTCACTGATCGTTTAACCCTGGCTTATTGCTCTTAATACTTCAAACTTCTCAAAAAGCAGTTTTTATCCCACAATACTTATTATTCTCCGCCCTGCCCCCTGGCAGAAAAGCTCAGTGGTAGAGAGCTGGTACCAGGGAGGAGGCCAGGCAAGGAAAGACAGAGCCTCCTGGGCTTGCGCCCACTCGGCCAGCTCCTCTGAGGGGTCTCAGTGGCCCCGTCATGGACCCACGAGGCAGGAAGCACTGTTATCCCATTTCCCAGACGAGGAGCAGAGTCTGAGGAGAGGCTAAGAAGCGTGCTGAGGTCGCGCGGCTCCCAGCTGACCCAGGCAGGTTCCCCAGGCAGAGAGGGAGCTCCAGCTATGGCCAGGGCGTAGAGAAAAGTTAATTTTCTCTGTTCTCCATATATCTAGATATCGCTTCAGTCCAGCAAATGATCTGACAATAGATTAACAAGGAAGAGCATACAGATGTTACTGCACAGCGACACGGGTCCGCGGTGGTCAGTGTGAGAGGCTCAAGTGTGGATCGCCGTGGAGAGAGGACGGGCCGGCTGTTCCCTGTGCAGGTAGCGCCTCCAGCGCAGACCTGGGAGACTCTGCTGAGGCTAGGAGGTCTCTGACCTCCCCCAGGGCTTCTGGGCAGGTGAGGAGGCTTAGGGAAGAAGCCCCTGTGCTGACAGGGGAGGCTGTCCAGCAGGCAGCAGGGCGCTGTGGCCTGGGCCACACCGCGCAGGAGGACGGCTGCCAGTAGGCAGAGCCGGATTGGAAACGGCCCGGAGGCTGGAGGACGGAATCGAGGCCCCTCCGACGGCCCTCAGGGAGTGGCAGGGCGAGAGCGACAGAGAGGAGGTGTGCAGAGCAAGGAGAGGCCACCACAGCCCGGCTCAGGAAGTCCTAGTGCCCAGTGACGGGGCTGAGTGGCCACCAGAGGCCAAGGAGAAGGAAAGAGGGGCACAGACCTGGTGGTGGCCTCGGGGCAGGATGGCCTGGGCCTCAGAGCCACCAGCACGGAATTTCGAGGTCTAGGGACCTTCCAACCAGGCTGCGGAGTGTGGCCCCGAGGCGGGAGCTGGGAGCCTATTCAGAATGGACTTGGTCCTCGCCAGGCCCATGGGCAGAGGTCAGCCGGGGGCGGCTGTCCAGGACCTGAAGAGGTCTTCGGGGTTCAGGCTTGGTGATCAGCGAATGTGTGGCATGCCAGGGGAAGGAGCCTGTGCCCTCTGAGCCTTGGTGATCAGCGAATGTGTGGCATGCCAGGGGAAGGAGCCTGTGCCCTCTGAGCCTTGGTGATCAGCGAATGTGTGGCATGCCAGGGGAAGGAGCCTGTGCCCTCTGTCCGTGCTTCCAGCTTGGGGGGCGAGTGTCCGGAGGAAGATTTGCTCTGGCGGGACATCGAGGGAGGACATAATGGTCACTCCAGCGGCCACGTGGGGACGCAGCGAGTGGGGGCCACGGGGTGCTGCAGCCCCTCCAGCTAAACACTGAAGAAAATTTCAGCACGTCGGTCAGAGCAAATAAGAACTGAAAGGCAGCTTCAGGTGAAATAATACTCCCAGCTGGACCGTGGGAGGCTTGGGTCAGTCCCCAGCACCCAGAGACAAGGACAGAGGGAGAGAGAGAGACCCTCTCAGCACAGGGGGACTGCGGCTGCAGTGTGGGCGGGGCCTCACAGCCATAACCCTCCAGGGTACCCTCCACAGGTGCACAAAACGCAGCGTCCACCCGGCTCCCATTTCGCCACAGGTTTACGTAGCTGACTCAGGTCCTTTATCTGGAGTGTGAGGTCGGCAGAGCCTGCGGTGGGCTCAGAAAACCCCGGTGCTGGTGGCCAGCTCCTTCCAGCCTCGTCCCACGGACAGCATTTCCCTTCTGACTGACTATGAGGCCTTCACACGATCAGAAATTTCTGCCAGCGCTCCTGGAAAAGTTAGTTTCCAGTCCGTGGGAAGATAGGATGTGAGAGACTTCTGCGGTCTGCAAGTGTCCACTGCCCGCGGTGCCTTGGAAATAGATGCTGGTCTTGGGGTCCCCTGCCTGCCATGCAGGCTGGGAGACCGGTCCACGGGCCGGGCTGGAAAGCCCAGCGATGGGGCTCTGCAGGGAGATCCTGGCCTGAGACCGTTGGCTCTGTCTGCTGCGGTGCCCACGCCTGCTTCTGTTTCTGTTTTGACAATTCATAAGAAGGGCGCCGGGAGCGCACGAGCTTCTCGGCAGAGAACAGGCAGGCGGAAGGCGAACCGAGCCATTGTTCCCGGCGGGGCTCTGCGCAGGGTCCCTCGGAGGGCTCCAGGGCTCGGTCGCCCAGCGGTCCCTCCCCGGTGCGCGGCGCGGCTTCCCCGCCGCGCGGCTGCCGCTCTGACGGGGGCGCCCTGTCTGCTCTCGCGTCTCCTCCGCGGAGCGGGGCTAGAGCGGCGCCTCCAGCGGGCCGCGTCCCGGGCTCGCGGGGCGCTCGGGCTCGCCGGGTGGGGCTCCGCGGGGCCCGCGCGCGCAACCTCGGGTCGGCGCTAAGTTTGCTGCGCGGCGCGCGGGGAGGAGCGAGGCCGGCGGCGGGCGGTCATTGTTGCGGCTCGGGCCCGCCCGGCCCCCGGTGGACAGCGGCGGCAGCCCGGCCCGGCCTGCGCGCGGGCGGATGGGACCCGCCCCGGGCCCGCGCGACCTCGGCTTCTCGGCTCCGCGGAGCGCCCCGGATGAAAGGTGAGCGTCTTTGTTCCCGGCCGGCGCAGGGCCGCTCCCGGGCTGGGCCGTGGCCGCGCGGGGCTCGGACCGCAGCGCACGTGGGCGCCCCGGGCAGCGCCGCGGGACGCTCGTTCCGTCTAGAGGCGCCCCGGACGCGCGGGCAGCCCTCCTCTGGGCGCGGGCGCAGGCCGGGCTGGAGGCCGGAACCGGCGGAGGCCGGCCCCGGCTGCGGGAGTCTGGGGCAGAGAGGAGGGCGCCCGGGGGCCCCACCCCAGTCCCTGCGCCTTTCGGGCGGCCCAGCGCAGGGCCCGGCCTTACTGGGAGCCGCTGCCCAGATGTGGGCGCTCGCGGGATCCGGAGACGCCCAGCCCTGCGCTCGGAAGCCCGCGTGTGGCCGGCGGCGCGGCCCGTTCTCGCCCTGGTGAGCGGAGTGAGGCTCGGTGGGTTCGGGCGGACTCTGCACCATTTCCGAGGCTCGGCTGTGGCAGGAGCGGCTGCGGCGGCGCCGCGCGGACCTCCCCTTTGTGCGCGGCCTCCCCGGTGAACGGAGCAGACCGGAGGCCTGCGCGCTGCTCGCTGGCCCCGCGTCCTCCGCCTTCCCCGGGAGGGCAGCTCGGCCCGATTTCGGGTTGACATCTGCTGTTCCCTGCGTGGGTGTCCGGCCGCCCCTTCCCCTCCGCGCTGCAGCATCAGTAAGTCTGGCCTTTCTGCCGCCGCGAGAGACCCCAGGACAAGCACTGCCCAGCCAGTGCCATGATGCGTCCTGCGCGGCGGTCGGTCCGGTAGCCATCCGTGAACCACCGGTGCGGTGCGGGGGAGGGCTGCGGACCAGGAGCATCTCATTGTCTGGTCTCCGGTCTTGAGACTGCCCGGAGCCGGTCATCGTGGTGGCCCGGAAGGGGGGAGCCCCAAGCAGAAGTGTGGCCGATGCCGCAGTGTGGCTTGCCTCTGCGGCCCCGGGGCCCTGCACGGCCTCCTGTGGGCCGAGGGGCCCTTCCTGTGCTCAGTGGAGTCCGAGTTTGTCCCCCGCGTGACGGCAGAGAGGGGAACGGGCGCGGTGGCAGTGAGAGAAGCCCCTGGTCCTCAGCAGGGACGTAGCTGCAGTTCATTTCACTGGACGCAGGACCTGGCCTCGCCTGAAGTCGGCCTTGTGTGTCTGCCGAGATAGGAACCTGCCCAGACAGAGCTCGGAAAGGAGTAGTGGCTGATGTGTGAAGTTTGTGCGTAGAAGGAACCTTCACGGAATAAAAGAAACTCTTCTTGCCTTACTTATAACTTTGGTAGGTGTGAGGGCCAGAGATCCTCTCGCCCGTCCTTTGTTCTGACCCCGTGAGATCCGCCACTGTGAAGGTTGCGTTGTTTTGGCACAGGTGCCACATTGGCTTTATTAATAAGCCCTGTTATTGATGGCGCAGAGCCCCTCGGTGGTCTGTGGGCTCTGCTCCCAAGTCCCCCGAGAGCCTGGCAGGTGGCTGGTGCTAAGACCCGGAGGCCTCAGAGCTGCCATTGCCTAATCCCCGAGCACCTGGGGGCCGGGGTGCGGGTGGGCTCTGTGGGCCCAGCAGAGCTGCGGCCTGAGGTGCAGGGAAGCGAGTCCTCCTGGGCTTTGGTCTTGGGGGAGGCCGTGGAAAGTGCGCGGCGGGTGCGTTTAGCAGAGAAGGACTCCGCCTCCGGGAAGGGACGCGAGGAGGTGGGATTGGTTTGTGGGGCGAAGCAGGTTGAAGGAGCTGAACGTTAGAAGTCTCCTGCTGTTGTGTCTGTCAGCGCGAGGTGGAGGTGAGGCCTCTTTCAGGTACCGACTGCAGAATTCCACTTGCACACGGTTTATGCCGGTGCATGTGCGCATGTTTGTGTGTGTGTGTGCGCGCACGCACGCAGTGGTGCATGCGTGTGCATGGGTGTGTGTGTGTGCAGAATACTTACAACTCTGCGCATGTGTCTGTAGAAATATGTGCCCCCTCCTTACTACACTTAGCCCGGCACACTGAGTGACTGAAACATGTCAGAGTCACTTAGGCTCCAAAGCTTTGTTCTTAGAATGTTTTGCATAAGTAAATATATCTCTAAAAAGTAAAGGATGGACATAACTTCCGGAGCAATTCCCCTCAAAGAAGTCTAAAAGAAATAAGTAAGAGTTCGGCAGCTTGCGAAGTTACTTTAAACCACATCACGCCCAGTATTAGATCAAGTCTACTTCCCCAAAGACTGTCTTCCTCTTCCTTTCCTGCCCACGTCTGGTCCATCTCTAGTGGAAATTCTCCCTGGTTTGCCTGTTGTGTGTCTCAGACGGGCGTGATCTCTGGGCCCTCACAGGACAGTGATAGGACGGTGATCTTGCAATGGTCCCTCGGTTTAGACCCTAAAAGCACGTTCCTCTGGATCTCATGCTCCTCGCCAGGCTCACAGGGAACTGGGCGCCAGGCTGCCCGCGGCCCCGCGCTGCTCCTCTCCTGGGCTCCTCCGCATGTCCGCCGTGGCCTCCCTGAGGCCATGCTGTCCACTGCTCTCTGAAAATGGAATGAAAGGAGCTAAAGAGATGCTGGACGTCTGTGCAAAGAGAGGCGCTGCAGGGGGAAAGCGAGAGCAGCGCCCTCCCCTGGATGGGGAGGACATGCCGTGCTCGGGCGTGGCCTCCTCCAAGCGCGATCAGGGCGTGGCAGGGGATCGGAGGACAACGGCCTGAAAAGCTCGCCCTGCTGGGGAAGGGTGAGATTCGGCGTTTCTAGCTCGTGTTCGTTCCAGCCGTAGTTAGAGTGAAGCGCACCGAGCGCTTACCCCGGAAGGGCCCGTGTCAAGAGGGGGCGGAGCCCTGGATCGCCGGGCTGCAGGATCACTGCTGCGGACGCCGCTGCTGATCTCTGCTCAGAGTTTTCCACATCAGCACGAGCCTGGCCTGTTGAAAACTGTCCGCAGCAGTTTCCTTTCAGTCCCCAGATCCGTCCGCCCCCTGCCTCCCTTCTGCCCTAGCACTGGCATGGCAGAGTGCTGTAGACGCTAGGCACTGGGTGCTCAGGTGGCAGCACTGTGCCGGGATGCTGATCCTCTCGCAGGTGATGCGCGCTGGTGCTGCTGCTTAGCAACCCGCACGATGTTTACTTTGGGTGCTGAGGAGTGTGTGTTAAGCTCAGCCAGATCCATAGCAGCTGGGCATTTGCTCCTGAAGAGAAGTATTCTTCTCTCTGAGGGT